>VZQC01013945.1:511434-533097 GCA_009823505.1 Rhizomys pruinosus | reverse complement strand
AAAAAAAAGAAAAAAAACATAGCAAGCAAATAACGATAAACCTGAATAAGCAAATGCTTTCCTAAAGGGAATAAATACCAAGCCAGGTAGTCTGCAGAATTGTGTCAATATTCATAAAAAGACTAATTTCAGCATGGTATAAACTATTCTAGAGAACATTTACAAGGATAGAAACATTCATACCAAAATCTGATTTAAAAATAAAACAGTATGAGAAAATGTAATTTTCTCTCAACCTTAGCACAAAATATCAGCACAGTGCTCAGTGCCGCATGAACAGGAACATCTACCATCATTAAGTTGGCTTTATGCCATAGATGTGAGAGTTGGTAACGTGTAACCTAGTAAAATAAAAAATAAATTAAAAGAATATAAATATATTATTTATATATGCAGTATATATTAAAGTAATAATTTTAAAGCATTCGGCTAAATATGTAATTAATGTTCTCTTTACAGAAAAAAACTATCCTCTAAAACTGGTCTGCAGGTTCATCCTGCCAGCCAGGGGGCTCCTAACAACCAGCCCTGCCCTGCGTCCTCCACACCTCTCTGTTACTGTGAACTCAAGGTTTCTCATCTTAGAGAAGCTGAGCAGAAATGTACAAGCCAACTGTTATGAAAAAAGCTACCTGGAGGGAGAACTTGGCAAACCTGGATACTTGTTGGAAATACAGATTCTGGGGCTGGAGAGATGGACCAGCAGTTAAGAGCACTGGCTGCTCTTGCAGAGGGCGTGGGTTTGATTCCCAACACCCACATGTCTGTAACCCCAGTTCCAGGGAACCTGACACCTTCTTCTGACCTCCTTGAGCACTATACTACAAGGGTACACTTACATACATGCAGGCAGTACAGTTATGCACATAAAAATATATAAGAATTGGGGCTGGAGAGATGGCCTAGCGGTTAGGAGCGCCGACGCTCTTGCAGAGGACCCGGGTTCGATTCCCAGCACCCACATGGCGGCCGAGAGCCGTCTGAAACTCCAATTCCAGGAGAACTCCAGTTCCAGGGGAATCCGACACCCTCTTCTGACCTCCGCGGCATTGCACGACACGGGTGCACAAACCTGCATGCAGACAGTACATTCATACACATACAGAAATAAATAAAATTAATAAAAAAAAAATTAAAAAAAATATATAAGAATTATTTTCTTTTAAAAAAACAAAAATACAGATTCTTCATTCCCTGGTCCCCTAAATCAGATTCGGAAAGGCCAAACCCAGCTGAGGCCAGGGTACAATCAGCAAGTGAACTGGTCTGACCAACTGTGGGTGCCTCTCTGAAATCTGAAGTTCTTCTTGCCTCATGTCTACCCATCTGATCTGTAGATGACCTTGGCTTAGAAAGACCCTTCTTTCCTCCCTTCTGCCTCCCCCCTCCCCCTTTCCTTCCCTTTCCCTCCCTCCCTCCCTTCCTTCCAACTTCCATCAAGCCCAGGCCCTTGCACATGCTAGCCATGTGCTCAGCACGGAGCTGCAGCCAATCCTAGGAAGGCCTTCCTTGGACTGAGTGCAGTCTATTTCCTGAAGGCTCCCACTTAGTTCTGAATATCCCTTTTGTGATACCCATCAAATCTTCTCTCTGGTCCTTTAAAGCATTTTTATCTAACAGAATTCAGCTTTCTGTTTTTTTTTTGCGGGGGAGGGGTTGTTATCATGTGGAAATGGTGTTTTCTATGAGGAGGATAAAAGGAAACCTCCAAATTTATGACAGTGAATGGAGCTCTTTTGAAAAAGTTACATCATGGGGCTGGAGAGATGGCTCAGTGGTTAAGAGCACTGATTGCTCTTGCAGAGGACTTGGGTTCCATTCCCAGCACCCACATGGGGGCTAAGAACCGTCTTTAACTCCAGTTCCAGGGGAATCCGACGCCCTCTTCTGACCTCCACGGCATTGCATGACATGGGTGCACCAATCTACATGTGGACAGTATACTCATACACATAAATAAATAAATAAATAAATAAATAAATAAATAAATAAATATAAAAAAAGAAAAGGTTACATCATGTTCAATTTGCTATGACAGATTTGCTAACTAGAGTGGATTCAAAGTTTAATATTGTCAAACTCAGAAGCATGCCATTCTGATGCATCATTAGAAAGGAGCAGTGTAAAGTACTTATTGACCAGTAAGTGATACAGAAGGTAGTGTCCTTGTGCATTGCTAAAAAAAAAAACAATGACCCGAACAAAAAAGGTCACCTTTCATAAGACAAGCTCACATTGGACAGGAGTTCACCTCTGAAAACTGAACCAACAATTACCGGATGTTACCAGGAATCAAAATGACTTTCTGCCACAATGTGGGAAAACACAAGCTGGCTGAGCACTCTGCAGGTGCCAAGGCCACATTATTACCACACTTGAGATAATAGCATTCTGGGCCTGGAGAGATTGCTCAGTGGTTAAGAGCACTGGCTGCTCTTATGGGGGACCCAAGTTCCGTTCCCAGCCCCCACATGGTGGCTAACAACTCCAGTTCCATAACTGTTCAGTAACAGTTCCATAACTCCAGCTCCAGGGGATCTGACCCCTCTTCTGGCTTATGGGGGCATTGCACACACAGGTGCACTTAATATTTATGGCAGAGGAAAAACACTCATACACATAAAATAAAAATAAAATCTTTTAAAAAAGATAACATTTTTTTTTTTTTGTCTTTTTGAGACAGGGTCTCCCTGTAGCCCTGGAACTCTCTCTGTAGACCAGGCTGGCCTTGAACTCACAAAGATCCGCCTGCCTCTGCCTCCGTAGTGCTAGGATTAAAGGTGTGTGCTACCATGCCCGGCGATAATAACATTCTTTAAAAATGCTGAGCCCCTCAAATACTCTCCACCTAAGCAAACTGCACCTCTACAGCATTCCTCCAGAGGCTTAACTCTTTCAGGAAGATGGGGTTGCATTTAATTCAACTGACCCAATAACCGAAGGTTCTTTGGACTATGTAATCTCATCCCCCTCTTCCCTCATTTACAGTCTATGATGGTGAAAGTTGCTGGCTGCGAATGTGAAGGTGTTTGTTGGGTTGAAAAAATATATTTTGATGGGGCTTGACCTTTCCTACAAGAAAATGTGGGATTTTCAAAACAAAGAGGGTCTTAGATCATATTACCAAATGCTGCAAGTATTAGTTAGCTAGCCCTGCTCCTGAATGTGGCTTCTTTTACCTGTCTACCTACAGTGAATGTTATAGAAGGTGTGTGCTGTGGTTTGAATAGGAAAAATCTCTCATAAGCTCTTGAGCCAGGGGCATAATTACACTATTTGGGAAATTACGGAAGCTTTGTAAGGTGAAGGAAATAGGTCACTGGGAGCTAGGCTTTGGGGGTATCTTTCCCCTGACACTTCCTGTGTCTCTGTCTCTACTTCCTAGCCAGCATGAGGTGAACAGCCTGGGCCACACCCTCCTGTCACCATGTCACTCTGCTCAAGCACCCGAGCCAAGCATGCCTGGACCCAACACTGAAACCATGATCTAAAATAAACAAGTCTGGGCTGGAGAGATGGCTCAGCGGTTAAGAACACCTCTTGCAGAAGACCAGGGTTCGATTCCCAGCACTCACATGGCAGCTAAGAACTGTTTTTAACTCCAGTTCTAGGGGAATCCGACACCCTCTTCTGACCTCTTTGGCATTGCACAACACAGGTGCACCAACCTACATGTAGACAGTACATTCATACACATAATAAAATAATAAATAAAAAAATTTAAAAAACAAACAAGTCATCCTTCTGGGTTGTTGTTTCAGATATTTTGCTGCAGCAACAGTAAGACTAGTACAGTGTATATGTCAATATAAAGCCTCATTTTAAAAGTAACATCAGAATTGCCACAGTGAGTCTGTTTATCGCCTTCTAACTATGGTCACCACTGCCATCCTTTTTGTCAGATGGTAAATTATAGACTATGGGAATCAGAAGAAACATCAAAGGTCAGCATTCCACCCTGTGGTGTCCGATGTTTTACAGTTTTATCCTCTAGCACATAATGTGTCTCCACCTTTACTACAGATGGAGCTGGGAAAACTGGCTTCTTTTCCATCAGCTAAAGTGGATTCTTCTGTGGGCACAGGCAATGTCCCAAGCCAGTTCTCAGGGATATCTGTCAGGAATTCAGCCTCATTCTTACTGTAATGAAACAGTCTTTCCCAGACTCCAAAAATCAAGTCTTGGCAAGCAAAAGACATTGAGAGAAGGCTGGGTGAGGATGTGCCAGAACCAATTAATTAATAATTTTTGCAGTCCTTCAGATTGAACCCAAGGGGTTTGTGCATGCTAGGCAAGTGTTTTAGCATGCACTAAGCTCTGTATCTAGTCTCATAATTTTTTATTTTGATTTAAAAAAATATTTTGTTTTGTGGATTTATGTTTTGCCTACATGCTCCATGTGTGTACAATGCCCAGAGAGGCCAGAAGAGGGCATCCCATCTCCTGGAACTGAAGTTACAGATGATTGTCAGCCATTACATGGGTGCTGGGAACCAAACCTGGGTCCTCTGCAAGAGCAGTTAGTGCTCTTAACAGCTGAACTACCTCTCCAGTGCCTTAGAATTAAAAAAAAACTTTATTGAGGTGTATTTGCACACTATAAAGTATCCATTTTAAATACACAAGCTAATGGGGTTTTTTTTAGCATGTTTAAATAATTATACAAGCCTCACAACAAAGCAGTCTTTTTTTTTTTTTTGAGACAGGCTATGTAACTAAGGATGGCCTTGAACTCACAGCAATCCTCCTGCCTCAGCCTCTCGAGTGTTGGGATTATAGATGTGTGCCACCACACCTGGGTCTACAAACATTGTGGGTTTTTTTTTCCTTTTGCATTTTATAGACAATATTCTGTAAAGAATTTAAGAAAAATAGTCTTGCATAAATGCTCAGACTTACTATTTGTGGTGATTTCCAATCTTTCCTGCAGGTTGAGACTGATTTCTGGGATTACATATCTGAGGATTTATCAGTAATGAACTTAGTAAGTTTTTGTCTGAAAACGTCTTTATTTTGCCTGCATTTGCATGTGCATGTGATGTGTATGTGTGCATGTTTGTGTGTGTGCAGGGGCACAGGCATGTGAAGGCCAAGATCAATATTTGGTGTCCCTGTCCACCTTAATTTTTGAGATGACACCTCTCACTGGATGGAGCTCATCACTTGGCTAGACTGGCTGACCAGTGAACTCAGGGACCCACCTGTCTCTGTCCCCAGCACTGCAGTTCCAGACTCCAGCTGCAGAACCTGGCTTTCGTGCTAGGGCCCTACGTTTTTTCTTCCAAGACAGGGTTTTATGTAGCCCAGGCTGGCCTTGAATTTGCTATGTAGCTAGGCTGACTTTGAACTTCTGACCCTCCTGGCTCCACCTCCTGGATACTGGGATTAAAGGATTATAGTGTACGTGCACCGCTATGCCCAGTTTTACATGATGCTGGGGCTCAAACCTTGGGCTTCATGCAAGCTGGGCAAACGCTCTGCCAACTGAGCTACTGTTATGCCCTGAATCCAAGACCCTCACAGACCACCAGGAGACAGACACTGATGCAAGGACAGAGAATCTTTTTATTAACTAGCTTAAGCGAGGGCTGTTCCCGTACCTGGTGCAGCAGGACTGGGAAGAGCCGAGGCTCTGCACAAGCACTCAGTTTAAAGGGAAAGATCACAAGCAGGGGGGTTTCCAAGCCTTGGAGTTACAGGATTGGTGGGCTTGTATAACTCAGCAAAAACTCTCATGGGGGTAGGCTGTGGGTTTGGCAGGCTTGTAAGAGCCGTGGGGGTGGTGGTGAAGGGGGACAAGGATTCATGGTATATTTCCCAGGATTGTTGGGTTTCCTGGGATTGTTGGATTATGAGAACATACTTATCTGGCCTTTGCATTGACTACCTGCAACAGTTATTTCAAAAAAAATGTCTATCTGATCCCTATGCAGTCTTCCTGCAGCTAGTGGGAAGATGCTCATCTGGTCCCTGTAACAGTTATCTCAGAAGCCTGATCCTTATACAGTCTTCCTGCAGAACTTTTATGGTAGGTGGCAGTTCTCCCTTTTGTCTAGGATGGAGACTTTGGTATGGTCAGCAAAATAGGTTTTTAACTCGTTGCCCTTCATTCCCCCATTTCTCTTGTTACTTGAGAGGCCAATCGTGGTCTCTTCTGTCTAACTTAAACAGAAGTGTCCTGGTCTACATAATTATATTGGCCATTTAAGCAGTGTGGATCAACTACGGTATAATGTGTTCTTAAGGTCATCGGCTGAATTGCCCCCAATCTTCCTCTCACAGAGGCGACTAACTTATTCAGTATACATGGTCCCTAGGGTTAGTAATAACAACAGAATAACATTGGGGCTTAACAGGGTGGAGATCAGTGTGGGCCTCCCTTACACTACATCTCTAGTCCTTTGCATTTTGAAAGGATATTTTCTCTACATAGAATTCTAGACTTTCCCACCACATTTTAAAGCTGTTTTGAATCTCTTCTAACTTCCATTTTTTTCTACTGAAATGTGAGCCATCATTATTTTCATCTTTGTCCTAAATATAGTGTCTTTGTGGCTTTGTTTTTTTCCCAAAAACTTTCATTACATTTTCATTCTTTTTTTTTAAAGATCTGCTCTTTCTTTCTTTCTTTCTTTCTTTCTTTCTTTCTTCTTTCTTTTTTTCAATTGTGTATGAGTGTACTGTCTGCTTGTAGGTTGGTGCACCTGTGTCAATGCTGCGGAGGTCAGAAGACAGCGTCGGATTCCCCTGGAACTGGAGTTAAAGACAGTTCTCAGCCACCATGTGGGTGCTGGGAATTGAACCCGGGTCCTCTGCAAGAGCAGTCGGTGCTCCTAACCACTGAGCCATCTCTCCAGCCCCTACATTTTCATTCTTTAGCAGTCACTGTGACTTATGATAGCCCCTTTTGTATTTCTCATGCTTGTGGGTGGTGGGAGCTGATCTTATTTCAGTATTGGGGAAAATGGCCATTATCTCATGAAATATGTCTAGCTTTTGTCTTGGTTCTGCAATGCTGTGGATGGAACCTGGGGTCTCATGCATTCTTGGCAAGCTCTCTGATGCTAAGGCACATGACCAGCCCTTTATTACTTACATTGGTTGATTGATTGATTGATTGATTGAGTTATAGGTTGGTGGGGTGCATGTGTGGAGGTTAGAGGATAATTTATCAGTCAGTTCTCTACTTACACTGTGCAGGTTCAAGGGATGAAACTTAGGTGTCAGGCTTGGTGGCAAGTGTCTTTACCCCTGAGCTACGTCACGGGACCCATACCCTTTCTCTCTGTACTCTCTGGGTCTCCAGTTCTGTACATGTTGGACAGCTATTTGTCATTGCTCCACAGAACTCAGTTGTTCCATTCAGTACTTTTCCTTTTTGTTTTTAAACAGGGACTCCCTCTGTAACCTAGGCTGGCCTGGAACTCAGTAAATAAACCAGGTTGGCCTCAAACTCATGGATCCTCCTGCCTCAGCCTCCTGAGTTTTTAGATTCCAGGCTTGAGCCATCATATCTGACTTTTCATGACACTTGAATCAGGGTGTCATGTAGCCTGGGCTGGCTTCAAGCTCACTATGTAGCTGAGAATGACTTTGAACTCCTGATCCTGCTTTTTGCATCACAAGTGTGCACTGCCCCACCTGTGATCAATTTAAAGTTTTTCTTTTCTCTTTGTGCTTCAGAAAGTAGAGAATCTTGGGGCTGGAGAGATGGCTCAGTGGTTAAGAGGGCTGACTGCTCTTGCAGAGGACCTGGGTTCGACTCCCAGCACCCACATGACAGCTAAGAACCATCTTTAACTCTAGTTTCAGGGGAGTCTGATGCCCTCTTCTGACCTCCGAGGCATTGCATGACATTGGTGCACAAACCTACATGCAGACAGTATACTCATACACATAAAAAAAGAAAGAGAATCTCTTTCTCTCTCTCTCTCTCTCTCTCTCTCTCTCTCTGTGTGTGTGTGTGTGTGTGTGTATGTGTCATCATGTAGACCAGATTGTCCTTGAACTTGCCATCTTGTCTCAGCCTCCCATGTATTGGGATTATGAGGCCTGTACCACCACACCTGGCAGAAAGTGGCTAGTTGCCCTTGTACCCTCGGGGAAGCCTAGCCAATGCATCTTCAGTTCTAGCACCATAGTTTTCAATTCTTTTTTTATTATCATTTTTTTCATAGTTTTCAATTCTAAACTTGCTATTTCCACTCTATGTAAAGTCTCTATTGTCATGCTTCTTTCCACCTCCTCTTATGGATCCTCTAGCACACAGAATGGCCGGTTTCAATCACTTGTCTGGTGATCTCAACATTACGTCATCTATGGGCATGTTTCTCCATTGTGGGTCTCACTGACTGCTCATCTGCCTGCCCAGGCATGTTGAAAGCTATGATGATTTGGGATATGTGTGGACATGTTATAAGACCCTAAACTGTGCTGTCTTCCTCCTGAATATGGCGTTTGCAGGGAAGGTACTGAAGTCACTGCTTAATCCCCCTGATGCCCTGAAAGCCCCATTTCAGGCCTTGTAATTCTGGCTTCGGCTGTCTCCTAGGTCACAGCCTTGGTCTTGATCTGCGGTTCCAGCTTCTTGGGTGCTGTCCTTCTAGTTTTTCTGGAAGAGCCTGGCATGTTTGCCAAACCCTAACGGAGACTTGACCTTCCAACTTTGAGCAACTGGTACCGGCAAAGAGGCAGTTTTCTGGCCTTCAGGCTGCTGCTGTCTGCTAGGCTACACACACACACACACACACACACTCACATGCACACAAACACGCGTGCTCATTCACGCACGTAGATGTGTCTCAAATGAGCCAAATATCTACAGGGAGCTCCGCCCTGATTTTGTGAGGTTCCCATTTATTCATCCTCCTGCTTCCGGTGCTTCTCGTTAATTCACCCCTGCAGGCCAGCTCTGAGCTTAGTCCCTGTCTCTTTCCCACAGCAATAAGGCTGTTTCCATTCTGTCCCACCACCTTAGCAATTTTTACTATTGTAAGCTATTTTGGAAGGACTATTTTATATATGAAACTAAGTAAATCTCCCTCCCACAGCAATAAGGCTGTTTCCATTCTGTCCCACCACCTTAGCAATTTTTACTATTGTAAGCTATTTTGGAAGGACTATTTTATATATGAAACTAAGTAAATCTCCCTCCCACAGCAATAAGGCTGTTTCCATTCTGTCCCACCACCTTAGCAATTTTTACTATTGTAAGCTATTTTGGAAGGACTATTTTATATATGAAACTAAGTAAATCTCCCTTGCTCAGAATGTTCTGAGAAGGTGAGTGTGGTCTTCAGAGGGGAGCTGTTAAACATCTTGGTACGTGCAGCTGGGTGTGCTGTGCAAGTCTGTAATCCAGGTACTTAGAGGTGAAGGCTGGGGGTTGTTGTGAGTTTAAGGCCATCCTGAATTTGTTTCTGAATGGGACTATGTTTACAAACAAACTACCTCAGTACCTATTGCCAAGGCCTTTTCAAGGTGTACAAGAATGCCTGGTGCACTGTAGCTTTAGGGAAACTTCTCTTTGGGTGATAAAAAATGAGATTGTTCTTGTTTGAAGTTTCCAATCTGAACTTGGACACTTGATTTCTATTTTGTCTGACTTCTGGCATTACATCTATTGAGGTTCATGCTGTGCATTGAAATGTGTGTGGTCCATTTGTGTCTGGGTTTCCAGTAGGAGGCAGTGACTACAAGAGGAGAAAGTCCCTATGCACACGGCACAGCAGGTCAGTTCTGGAAATGTTCCCAATTATTGGATTAGCCCTGCCTGGGTGTGTCTTAACCACCTCAGAATTTCCTTTCTGGGCTTACCCTCTTGTAATTAGCTTTCTGTGATTTCTTGGCATGTTTACCTCTGCTGTGATTTGTGAGAGTTGATGAGGAAATGAGATGAATTTGGTTCTTAAAAGCAACGTGTGACACCCTTTCTGGATGGTCTGACTGGACAGACTTGCATTTTTGCTTCATGGTTAAAGGGCAGGGACAGAAGGGTGAACATGTGGCAGCAGCCCGATGAAGAGAAATGATTGAGGGTCCTATCTCCTGTGTGTGTGTGTGTGTGTGTGTGTGTGTGTGTGTGTCCGTCTGTCTCTCTCTGTGTATGTGTATCTTTCTGTGTGTCTGTGTCTGTGACTGTGTGTCTGTGTGTCTGTGTCTGTCTGTGTCTGTGTGTGTACAACTTGCAGGAGTTGGTTCTCTCCTTCCACTATGTAGGCGTTGGGATCTAGCTTGGGTTTTCCGGCTTGGCGGCAAGCACCTTTACCCAATGAACATCTCAATGGCCTTTCTAATTTTTGAGACCGGGTCTCCGTAGTCCAGGCTGGTCTAAAATTCCCCAAGTAGCTGTGGATGACCTTGAACTCCTCTCCCTCCTGCCTCCTTCTCCCTCCTGTTAGGATTATAGGCATGCACCACCATGCTCAGTTTATGCAGTGCTAGGGATACAAACGAGGGCTTCAAGAATGCTAGGCAAGCACTCTAACAACTAAGCCTCCTCCCCAGCCCATCTTTCTATTATAAAAAGATGTTTGTGGAGCTAGAGAGATGGTTCAGCAGTTAAGAGCACTGGCTGTTCTTGCAGAGGACTTGGGAGTGATTCCTAGCACCCACATGACAGCTAGGAGTTCCAGTGGATCTGATACCTTCTTCTGACCTCTGAGGGCATTACACAACATGGGTGCACTTACACACATGTAGGCAGTACACTCATACACATAAAATAAAAATAACAAATAAATATTTTAAAAGATGTTTATGATGGGCTGATGACATGCCATTTGCAAATATTTTATTTTGAGACAGTGTCTCACTATATAGTCCTGGCTGGCCTGGAACTTGCTTTGTAGACCAGGCTGTCCTCAAACTCACAGAGATCTGCCTGCCTCTGCCTCCTAAGTGCTGGGATTAAAGTCATGATCCACCATCCTTGGCTGGAAGATCTTTTAAAAAGAGTTTCTTGTGTTGGTAATGGTGGCCTTTAATCCCAGCACTTGGGAGGCAGAGGCAGGCAGATCTCTGTGAGTTTAAAGCCAACCTGGTCTACATAGAGAGTTCTAGAACAGTTGGGACTACAAGGAGACTCTGTCTCAAAAATACCAATAAATAAATAAAAATAAAAAATTTTTCTTTTGACGTGTGGTATAATCACTGGTACATTTGGGTTTATAATTATTACCTGCTGCTTGTTTTTATTTATCCATGCAGTTTGTACTTTTTTTTTTGTCTTCTATTATTTTGGAATTTTCATGTTTTTTTTAAAGAATTTTATTTTATTTTAATTTTTTTAAACTTTTTTCTTTTTTATTTTTTTTAAATTTTTATTTATTTTTTATGTGTATGAATGTACTGTCTGCATGTAGGTTTGTGCACCGTGTCATGCAATGCTGTGGAGGTCAGAAGAGGGTGTTGGATTCCCCTGGAACTGGAGTTAAAGACAGTTCTGAGCTACCATGTGGGTGCTGGGGATCGAACCCGGGTCCTCTGCAAGAGCAGTCAGTGTTCTTAACCACTAGGCCATCGCTCTAGCCCCAAAAGAATTTTATTAATTAAAAAAGTTTTTTTGTCTTTTTGAGACAGGGTCTCCCTGTAGCCCCAGCTGGCCCAGAACTCACTCTGTAGACCAGGCTGGCCTTGAACTCACAGAGATCTGCCTGCCTCTGCCTTCAGAGTGCTGGGATTAAAAGCATAGGCCACCATGCCCAGTTTAATTTTTAAAATTTTGTGTGTATGAGTGTAATGCTTGCATGTAGGTAGGTACGTCCATGTCATACAATGCCCACAGAGGTCAGAAGAGGCCATCAGATACCCTGGAACTGGAGTTACTGGATGGTTGTTACTCACCATGTGGATGCTGGGAATCAAACCCAGGTCCTCTCTCCCACTGAGCCATCTCTCCATCTACCTTCATTTTTTTAATTATTCTATTATGTACCAGTAACTTTCTAATAATTTGCTTTCTGCTCTTCTTTCAATGCTGGCTCGGTGGGTAAAGTGCTTGCCACACAAGCCTGACGACCTGAGCGCCATCTCTGGAGGTCACATAGAGGTAGAAGGAGAGAACTGACTCTACAGAGCTGTCCTCTGACCTTATATACACCCACACATCATACGCACATACAACAGTAAGAAGAAATGAGTGAGTGAATGAATTTTATTATTATTTTTTGTCATTTTGAGACAGGGTCTCCCTGTAGCCCCAGCTGGCCCAGAACTCACTCTGTAGACCAGGCCTGCCTTGAACTCATAGAGATCCACCTGCCTCTGTCCTCCCAAGTGCCGGGATTAAAGGCGTGCACCACCACACCAGGCAGTAATTATTTTCTTTTATTTTTATTTAATTTTTTTATTATTTTTTATGTGTATGAGTGTACTGTCTGCATGTAGGTTGGTGCACCCGTGTCTTGTAATGTCACAGAGGTCAGAAGAGGGTATTGGACTCCCCTGGAACTGAGGTTTAAAGATGGTTCTTAGCTGCCATGTGGGTGCTGGGACTCGAACCCGGGTCCTCTGCAAGAGCAGTCAGTGCTCTTAACTGCTGAGCCATCTCTCCAGCCCCAATTATTTTCTTTTATTTAAAATGTGTAACTACATTTCGCTTCATGGCTTCAGTTTATCCTATTAGTCAGTTGTCTAAAAATAATACAAAACATTTCAAGTTAAAAAAAACACAATAGAAATGATATTTGTGTTATTTCAACACATATCTCTATAGTACTTAATTTTTTTTTTTTTTTGGTCTTTTTGAGATACGGTCTCCCTTTAGTCCCAGCTGGCCTAGAGCTCACTATGTAGACCAGGCTGGCCATGAACTCACAGAGATCTACCTGCTTCTGCCTCCAGAGTGCTGGGATTAAAGGCGTGTGCTACCAGGCTGGGTTTATAGTACTTAATTTTTAAAAATGCTGTTTTGTAGGCTGGGCACACACCTTTAATACCAGAACTTGGGAGACAGAGGCAGGTGTATCTCTGTGGGATTGAGGCCAGCCTGGTCTACATAGCCGGTTTCAGGCCAGCTGGGGCTATGGAGGGATCCAGTCTCTAAAAAAAATAGCTGTTTTCTGAAGAGCTATCTGCTGAATCAACATGCATCAGCGTTCCTCCAAGGCCCAGCAGTGCTGTGAGGAAAATTAGAAGTCAAGCTTAAAATGAGGACCTTTGAGGATGGATCCAGAATGCTCTGAACAAAGTCACGCCCTAACTTCTAACATGAATCTACTAAGACCAAGAAAGATGAGTCACTGTGTTAGCTACTTTATGAGTGCTGTGACAAATGCCTGAGAGAAGCAACCCAAGGAAGGAAGGTTAATTTTGGATCAGGGTTCGAGAGGGACAATGGTCCATCATGGTGAGAAGGCACGAGTGCAGATGCATGAGGCTGGGGTCACGCCGCGTCCACGATCCAGGATGCAGGCAACTGTAAACTGCTGTCGGCTGGCTTTCTCCTTGTTTTCCTTTTCATTCAGTCTAGGACCCAGTCTATGGTACGCTGCCACCCACGTGCAGGTGGGCCTTCCCTCCTCCGTCAAACTTGAGTGGAATCACCCTCACAGACACTCCCTGAGGTGCGTGCGTCTCCTGGGTGATTTCAAATTCAGTCCAGTTGACAAAAGGTTAGCTATCAGGTCACAGTCCTGTTCAATATTTTACAATGAATGCTGAATCTCACAGCCAATTTCTGCCACATCCACCTGAAAATCTGCCACATTTGAAGAGCTGGAGCATCTCACAGATGAGTGAAATCTGTTTTGTGTCGTAGCTAACTAATTTACATACGGTAAATGCATGCATTATGCACATGCTTCAGAGCTAGGGTTGAACCCAGGGCCTCACACCAGATGGGTATGCGCTCTGCAGCTGAGCCGCATCCCAGCTCTGCTTCAGTGAAGTTTGACTAATGGGTTCATCCTGTAGTCACTGCCCAAATCCGGAAGTTTCTCCCACTACAGGAAGTTCACTTGTGCCCTTTACAGAAATGCTTCCTCTAGGATCTGACCCCAGCCTGCCAGTTCCAGGACTTCATGTGAAAACAGAATCATGTGCTATAAACTGGTCTTTTGCTCTCACCGTAATGTGTTTGAAAATCACCCACGTTATTATGAAACATATTGCATCTTTAAACTGATGAATAGTAACTAATTCCCATTGGGTGGATCTGCCCCTTTCCTCACCCAGCCGTCACTGGACATTTAAGTTGTTGGCGCTTTCCCTCACAAATTGTGGCTTTTAGGAAAAAAAGCATCTGGGAATCTTTGCATACAAGTCTTATTGTGAGAAATGTGTTTTTATTTCTATGTCTAGAAATGTAGTCTGTGAATCATATTTGTGTTAGTCAGCTTTCTGTCACTGTGACAAAATATCTGATATAAACAGCTGGTTTCTGAGGTTTTAGTCTCTTGTTGGTTGGCTACATTGTTTATGTTCCTGTGACAATACAGAGCATTGTTTGTGGCTGCAGGAGCACCTACCAGGGGAAACTGCTCACCTCCTAGTGTCTAGGGATCTAAAGGAAAATAGACAGAAAAGGGGCCATGGTCTCAACATGCCTTCTCGAGGGCACATCCCTGTGATCTAACTTTCTTCCATTAGGCTCTGCTTCTTCAAATTTCCCCCCTTTATCAATAGGCCTTCTGGCAGGGGACCAGTCCTTCAACACCTGCACCTTGAAGGTACTTTGAACTGTCAAACTATACTCATAGTGTAAATCTATGTCTAATTTTACAAGAAATAACCAGTCTATGGCTGGGCCCTTCTGGATTCTATCAGCAATGCATGGGTTAGTTGTTCTACATCTTTGTCAGCACTTAATGTAGTTGATCCCTTCAATTTTTGCTCCCCCCAAGGAGATATCTTAATGTGGTTTTATTATATTAATAAAAATAAAAGTGTTTAATGTGGTTTTCCAGGTCAATGAGATAGCTCAGCAGGTAAAGGTGTCTGCCACCAAGTCCACGGACCTGAGTGCAATACTTAGGGCCCACATGTGGAAAGAAAGAACAAACTCTTGCAAATTGTCCTCTGACCTCCACATCTGCATCCCCCCCGACACAGGAATGCACACACACCAAAAATAAAAATGTCAAAAGAATTAATTTTAACTTTTCTGATCATGTTGAAGATTTTTTTCATGTGCTTTTTGGCCATATACTTATCTCCTTCGTGAAATGCTGGTTTTAGAATTTCCATCTTATTCATTGTCGTTTCAGACAGAACCTTGCTATGTAGCTCATGCTAGTTTTTGCTTGGCCTCCATGCAAAGTGGTGGAATTACAGGTGTTCATCTCCATGCCCAGCTTCTGGACTGTTCATTTTAAATAGATCACTTCTTACGGCAGAGTTGGCAGTTCTTTGTGTGTGCTGGCTAGAAGTCCTTGGGAAGATGATGAGTACCGCATACATTCCTGCACAGTCTGTGGAATACACTTAGATTTCATTTCTCCTATACTGTTAGCTATGGCAACTTCAATACTTCTAGAAAATATTGCTCTTTCTATAAGACACAGTAACCAGGAAACCTTGTCCTCCTCTACATCATTTTGTGGTTTTTTTTTTTTTTGTATGCGTACTGTCTGCATGTAGGTTTGTGCACCCCTGTCGTGCAATGCCACGGAGGTCAGAAGAGGGTCTCGGATTCTCCTGGAACTGTATTTCTCCTGGAATTGGAGTTACAGATGGTTCTTAGCCACCATGTGGGTGCTGGGGATCGAACCCGGGTCCTCTGCAAGAGTAGTCGGTGCTCTTAACTGCTAGGCTATCTCTCCAGCCCCCATTTTGTGACTTTTAAAAGAAGTCAGGAGAGTGGCTAAAGAGATGGCTCAGTGGTTAGGAGCACTGGCTGTTCTTGCAGAGGACCTGGGTTTAGTTCCCAGGACCCACATGGTGGCTACCAACCATCTACAATTCCAGTTCCAGGGGATCCGACACCTTCTGACAGGTACACTTACACACATCAGGCGATACACTCATACACATAAACTAAAATAATAAAAATTGTTTTAAACTTGGCTATTCTAGCATAGAATATTCTAGACCTGTGCGCTGTCCCTGATGCCAGTGACCTCACTGGTTACACTCTCAATATGGCTTTGGTGTGGCTTATCCCCATCCAAACAGGCATTGAGGCTTGGTCCTCAACAATGCAGCAGTCTTCCAGTGGTGCTTTGGGTTAGGAAGGTGCCACTCTGGTGAGGGGATCAATGGAGTTCTCCTGAGAGTGGGCTAGTTACTGTGAGAGCAGGCCTGACACCTCCACAACTCTCGCAGATACAGGGTCTTAAACTCATACTCCCATGATGTGACACAATCCTCTAAGATACCCTCACCAGAACTTGAGCAGATGTTGGCACTGTGCTTAAAACTGTGAGCTCAATAAACTTCTTTTCTCTACAACTTACCTAGCTTCAAGTGTTTTGTTATAACAACAGAAAATGGACTAAAGTGTCTTATCCTCCATTTCCCTGGGGGTGAGAAACAGGATATAGGAAAACTATTGACACTTCCCAATGTTTTCTCCTCTCCTATCTGAGCTCACCATTCAGCACTAGATACGTGTCCTGTACCATTCATATAACCAGCCTGGACTTGCTTTTAAATGGTCAAGACCACGTTTTCCAGGATTGGCCACCTTTATGGCTGCCTCAGGGACCTCCCTGGAGAGGAAGAAAAGGAGACATACACTTGAAGGTGTTGAAGGAAGGCACTCTTACCCAATCTTGTTTGTTTTAGAGAAGCACTGAAACAAGTATGCATTTGTGCCAACTCTTAATTAACGCTGTAGTCAAGCCCAAACCCCACGCTGTCTCCTCTGCTGGCTCCGCCCTCCGCGCTTCACTCCATTTGCTCACCATAGAGCCAGGTGCAGTCCTGAGGATCACAGCGGCTTCTTGGCCATTAACTCTGCTGGTCCTGAGGCCAGTGAAACCCAGACAGAGAGACAGGGCTGGCACTGAGATTCCTGTGCCGTGTAGGAACCAGGCCTGCCAGAGAGTTGCGCAGTGGCTTTCTGCTTTCAGCAGTGAACTAGAAAACTGCCAAGAATACAGCCAGAGTGCCAGCCCTTGTTCCTGCTCCTCACGCCAGACCTGCTTTCTTCAAGCAGGTTCTTGCTATGTGGCTCATGCTGGCCTTGAACTCACCATCCTCCTCATCAGCCTCCCGAGCGCGGGATGATTACAGGCCTGCACCACCACTGCTGGCTTCTATAGGATCTCAACTAAGTGGAGCTTCAAGCTTACGATATCGGAAGACACTCAAGGGGAGTCTGTGACCTCTTAGCTTGAAGTTACACAAGTGCTAAGGTGTTAGGAGGGAATGATAAGACAGTGTTGGGGGTGGGCGGTGGGGAGAGGTCTTTGCTAGTATCTTAAACACTGTTCTGAGGGCTGGGTGAGACTTCTGGAAACAAGAGCAGTGAGCAGGGTATTGGCTGGTGTGCTCAGGAGGGGGTTGAATGTAGCCTATTTGGAACCCCAAGACTGACAGATTAGCCTGCTAGACCGTGTCTGGAAGGATCATGCCAAGACAGGATTTCCAGGGTTTCTGAGCCCAAGAATCTATCTGAAAGTTCTTCCCCAGCCACGGGAAGCTGAGTGGCTGGCGAGACATGGCTGGCTGTCAGCATCGGCTCCTATTGCATAGCTCTCTATTTCTCCACTCTTGGCAAATAGGACCTAACCTGGACTGTGCTCATTGAGCAAGCACACTGGATAAGACCCGGGGTCTAGGATGGGGCGGCTGGATTCTGCTGCCCTGAGGACTCAGCTCTGAAAGTGCTTTTTGCTCAGCACAGATTCAGGGCAAGCAGGCAGCCCCAAGGGCATCTTGGCTCCTGAGATCCTCAGGTGGGGTGCGGTTCTCCAGTTGGAGGACTTTGTAGTTTCAGGTCAGATAGAAGTAGAATAACACCTTATTGTAGAGCTAGAAGATTCTAGATCCTAGGAGAGGCATTGTTTCTTCTGTAGTCTGGTTCTAAGATGTGGCTTTGGGAATCATGTTTGAGTTTTGAGTCTATTTCTTCAGCCCTCAAATAATAGAAATTAAATGAGCACATGGAACTGAAAAAAAATCTGAAATCAAATCAGAAACTTTTTGACCACCAACATGACACCAAAAGCCAGTCAATACGCAACCTCTCAGGGCAGATGCAGTCAAAATTCAGGTATACTGAAGATATTGTATAAAATAACCTTCAGACACTATGTACGATACATAAAAACATACATGAATTTTGTTTGGGTTCTATCCCCATGATAGCTCATTATCTATGCAAATGTTACAAAATCTGAACAAACCCTTAATGTGAGATGCTTCTGGTCCCACGTATTTTGGATAAGGGTCAGCCCAGACTGCAGTCACCTATCTTTTGTTAAATCTCTATCTCCTAAAACACATTAGAGTGGACCCATTTTCTGCAGGTGGCTGGCTTGGTCTCTGTGATCACACAGACATATTTGACTGAGGGTAAAGTCATAAATGAAGCATGCTGCCCTCCTTGGAAAGTGCAGCCATTTATAAAAACTTTTTGGCTTCTTTCCCTCTGTTTTTCTTTGTTTTTATTGATTTTTGAGAATGTTATACAATATATTTTGATCATAATTAGACCCTCTCTCCTAGCTGCGCCCCCTTTTCTAGAACCTCCACCTGATTTCATGTACTCTGTCACATATGGTAAGGCCTATACCAAGTCAAGCTTGTGTCCCCAAATGTCCACCTGCTGGAGCCTGTTTAACTTATCCAGTGTTACACCCTTAACGAAAACCAACTCTCCCTCTCCAGTGGTTATCAATTGTCAATAGTTCCTCAGCCAAGGCTGGGGCTTCTTACCCATCTCCCCACTTCTCTGTGGGATGTTTGTCTGGCTTGAGCATACATGGGTCTTATGCATGCTGTTACCGTCGCTGTAAGTTCATATGAGTCACTTCCAGCAATCCAGAAAACTCTGTTTCCTTGTGATCGTCCATCACCTCTGGCTCCTAAAATCTTTCTGATCCCACTTCCATGCTGGTTCCTGAGCTTTGAGTGACAGAAGTTTGATATAGGTGTTGTATTCCATTCAAAAAATTTTAAATTACATGTATTTATTTATTTGTGTGTGTGTGTGTGTGTGTGTGTGTGTGTGTGTGTGTGAAGCCACCTTGGAGGAATCAGTACTCTATTTCACCATGGCTTCCAGAGATCAAACTCAGGTTATCAGACTTGGTAGCAAACACCTTACCCCCCACCACAAGCCCACCCCCGTGCGTGCGCCTGCCCCAAAGCCGCTATCTTTATTAGGGCAGCTCCTCTTTCCAGGAGCAGAGCCTTGAGAGTGCTGGCCAGATCCGTTCACACCCCAATGAACCCTTGGGCGCATAGCCGTAGACAGCATAGAATCAATCAGCAGGCACTCTTCCCCCTGGTTGCTTTAGTGCTAAGTTAATTATTTCCTTCTCCAAAGGCTACTCCCTTCCGTTTCTGGAAGAGCAATCTTCTGGTAATTAGCCATATCTGTAGCATCAATCACCATCGAACTCTGCTTCTCCTACTCTTCCCTGCTTCACAGAATTTGGCACAGCCCATGCTACCTGGCTTTATCAGCTGTGTAAGCACCAGGTATAGAGAGGACATTGCGCCACTTTGAAAAACATTGCCGGGAAGAGAAAGCGTGATTGCTATCTCTAAACACTGGTTCCCTCCAGGATATCTCCCACTGTACATACTGTGGGTTCCCAAGTTTTGCTCAACGGAACTGCATGTTAAAGCCTCCTCACCGCAGTTGCTGCCCCAGTCATGGATCATGAAGGCTCCCAGCCTGGACAACTGCTGGGTCTGGTTGCCCTCTGTAGCCACCTTGCCCACCTATTTCATGCACAGGGACAAGGGCCAGGGGCACTGCTCTGCACCGTCTCTGGCACAGCCCCAGCCTTTCCTCTGTGCTTTCCTTCCCCGTCCTCACCCCTCAAATCCCCACATCTGACTTTCTTCTGACTTGGATGGCTGAGGCGTCTTCCCCCGCTGCCCCCCTCCCTTTTCCACCTGTGAGACACTGTCTTGCATTTACCAGTTCAGTATTCAACTCAAATGCCTGCTCTTCAGCTCCTTCCTGAGCCTTCCCAGGGAGATTATGTTCCCCCTCCGCAGGCCTTAACCCTCTTGCAGCACAGTTTCTGGTGCCTTGCTAGAGTAGAGGTGTCTTCCCTACTACTACTACGCTGTAAACTGCCTGTAGTCAGGGATCTGGGCTTGGAATATCTCATAAAGCGTGTTCTATGAAGCAGGTCTATTGACAGACATGAATGAGCTGTGTGCACAGGGCATCCCGCACTGCTCCAGTTGGTTGGAGGAGAGAAGTTGCGTTACTTGCCTTCTTAATTTTTTTATTTTTTTTAATTAATTTTATTTATTTCTGTATGTGTATGAATGTACTGTCTGCATGCAAGTCTGTGCACCGTGTCGTGCAATGCCGCGGAGCTCAGAAGAGGGTCTCCGATCCCCTGGAACTGGAGTTCTCCTGCAATTGGAGCTTCAGACAGTTCTCAGCCGCCATGTGGGTGCTGGGGATCGAACCCGGGTCCTCTGTAAGAGCGGTCGGTGCTCTTAACCACTAGGCCATCTCTCCAGCCCCTTGCCTTCTTAATTTTAAAGAATCAGTGTTTCAACATGCATGGTGGGATGAGCCATTAATCCCAGCACTTGGGAGGAAGAGACAGGTAGGTCTCCGTGAGATCAAGGTCAGCCTGGTCTACATATGGAGTTCTAGGCTCACTGTGGCTACAGGAAGACCTTGTCTCAAAAAAAAAAATATTGATGTTCCTATTTTTGTGGCAGTGGTCAGAGAACAACTTGAGGGAGCTGGTTCTCTCCATCCACCATTTGGATCCCAGGAATCAAGCTCAGGTCTCTGTCTGGTAGAAGTGCCTTTACCCAACCAGCTCTCTCACCCACCCTTATACCTCACTTTTTAAAAAGCTGCATGTGAGGGTTGGGAAGATGACTCAAGTTGATAAAGTGCTTGCTACACACATGAGGACTTGGGTTGGGTCTCTAGGCCCACATAGAAGCCAGTGCACACGTGTAATCCCGGTGCTTGGGTGGAGACAGGCGGGTGCTTGGAGCTCATTGGTCAGCAAGTCTAGCCAAACTAACTAGTGAGCTCCAGGTTCAGCCAAAGACCCTTCTCAGAAAATAAGGGAGAGAGCAGTTGAGCAAGATACACAACTCAACCTCTGGCTTCCACATGCATGTGCACATTCCACAGAAATAGGTACATGCAACACATGGATATACACACATAAAAAAGAAAAAGAGAAAAAGGAAAGGGAAATGAAAGGCAGGCATGGTGGGGCAGGCTTACAGTCACAGCCTTAGGAAGCTGGAGACAAGGGACCCCTGGGGCTCACCAGCCAACTAGCCTATATGGCAAGCTCCACAACAGTAAAAGACTATGTGTCAAAATACAACACAGGAGATCTCCTGAGACCAGCTGAAGCGCAGGAAGGTAGGTAAGAACTGGGTGCTTCAGCAAGGCTGATTGTTGATTGACTTAACCTAGTTAATCTGTTAATCCAGTTGTCTTTGGTTTAATTGGCTTTTGTGGCTGTGGGGGTGGAGTTATCCTCCCAGCTGGTATTAAAGGTAGGGTTGTATGAGTCTTGAAATCTGAGATCTCCTGAGACAAGCTGAAGC
>VZQC01013945.1:464850-506902 GCA_009823505.1 Rhizomys pruinosus | reverse complement strand
ACAGGTACCTCGCGCACGGGGGGGGGGGGGTGGGGCCCTAAAGAGCCCGCCCCCTCAAGCAAAACTGGGATTTAACAGGAATCTGAAAGGAGGCAAGCAAAGCAAGCCTTCAACCAAGTGAAGAGGCATTAGGATCACATATGGAATACAGGCAAGGAGAAGACCATATGCCAGGAACCAAAGAAGAGACAACACAGGAAAGGGGCGGATAATTCCTTCACCAAGGTCTATCAACCTATGGAAGATCCTCGTGGGATCCTCTGGGGATGGCCCAGAACACAAATAATCAGAAACACAATGGGAACATATTAAAAGAACTACAACATAATAAAGAGCAAATCAAAAGAACTAAGAAAAGAGAATGAAGAACTCAAGAAGGACTTACAGAGAGAAGAAAACTCCAGAAGGAAGTAGAAAACACTGAAAAGATCCCAGGCTGAAAAGATAAAAGAAACGGCCAGTGAAGCAAGGAGCTAAGAGAAGAGAGTACAAAGAGATTGAGAAGTCTCAAAAAAGAAGTAGAAATACTAAAGAAATCAGAGGAGACAATGAAAAAATGGAAATCACACTCATCCAAACAAGAGAAAGGATGATAAAAGCTCTCAGAAAAGAATGTAGAAGCAGAACAAAATATATCAGACCTGAAAGATAACAAAACAACTAAAAACCCTGCAAGTAAGATTATTAAAAATTTAAAAAATACACAAAAGTGGAACAACCAGGAACGTGCGGACACACTGAAAAATTGAGCTCACACATAAGGATAGAGGAAGGAGAAGAAATTCCAAGAGATGATATTGATCAGATTTCATTACAACAGATAACATGATGAAAACTTCCCAACAAAAAAAGACAACAAATACAATACAAGAAGCCCATAGAACACCAAAAGACAGGACAAGATCAGAAAAGAAAACTCCCAGGCCAGAATCTGATTAGTTAAAATGCTTTAGACTACACCCGAAAACAAAGACAGAAATCCTTAAAGCCCCAAAGAAAAACCAGTGAGTGACCTATCCCGGGAAAAACCTATCCTAATTACAACTGATTCTCAATGCAAACCTAATGCAAAGCAGAACCAGACAAGAGCATCCCGTGAGGCATAGATACCAACAGCCTCTTATTCCAGCAATGTCGTATCATGAAAGGACAATGAGCATACCAACCCATACACTATCCAGAAACATAAACAAGATGAAAAAAAAAAAAAAAAAAAAAAAAAATAATACATGTCCAGAAACCAATTCCTTCAGAAAATTACTTGAAGGCAATTCAATAGGACAGAAGAAAGGACAACATAACCTCAGGCACCTAGAAAAGACGAAAACAATAAAAGCATTAACTGCAGAAGTAGAAGAACCTAAACCCAAACACCAAATGGATAACTAAGGCAAAAGGAAGCAACACAACCTAATCAGTCATAACCTTACATAATTAAGTGGGACTAAACTTCCACACCAATCAACAGACATACGACTGGGAGATTGGAATTAGGAAACAGATCATCCATATGCTGTCTACAAGAAACACATCTTACTTCAAGGACAATACCATGACACCACCTTAAGTGAAAGGATGGAAAAATATTCCAACAAATGGTACCAAAAAAAGCAAGTCAGTTGCTATTGTAATATCGGACAAAATAGACTTTAATGAAAAAGAAATCAGAAGAGACAAAAGGGCACCATTTAAATAAATTTTATACAAATATAAATATATATGCCCCTCCAACTCTAATGCCCAAACTTTATAAAGACAATTCTCCAGGAGCACAAGTCACACACTAACCCGTACACTCATAGTAGGGATTCAATAACCCACTGAGCCCTTGGACAGGTCAACGGACAAAGAACAAAGAGAGAGACACCTGAACTGAATGATATGGATAACTCGGAGCAAAAAAGAATCCCCTAATGCATATAAAGCACCCTAGGCGATAAGGTGGTAGTCGCCTCGCTCTGAATAGCACTGGCACTGACTAAATCTGTGAATTATATATAAGTCCTATGGTGGCATTAGAGCCCCTTATAGTGGGCCATATATAAGAGAATACAACTTTCTACTTCGTCTACCTAATGTTGATAAAGATGTAACTGGCCTCCTACCGGAATATGTTCTTCCTCTTCTGACTAAAATTGACCTTTCTCTACATACCGAAGGTACTAACTACAGAGGTGCACAAGCCAAGAACCTCTACACTAAATACATACAAAAGCAAACACCGTTTGACCTTTTATAAAAATAATATTTTCATAGCATTTCTATCAATTCAATGATCCACTAAGTGCATTAAATAACTTCAACATTTTTATAGCGTACGAAGGCCTATATTTGCTTGAACTATTTTAGCCTACTTATTCATTCCTTGCCTTCACTACAATTAAGAGGTGAGTCCTTCTGATCCGCTTTGAGGAAGAGGAAGTGGGTATGTATCTCTTTACAAATGTAAGGACCGGAAACGACACCACATTATGAATGGATTGGATCTGTTTCCTAAATCCCAATCCCAGTCTATGTCCTTATTTTTGTTTGATACTGGATGGATTTGAGCTCCCTGAACATGTTTATATTAAGTAAAAGGCGTTTATATAAGGCAAACTGATTAGGAAATTAGGTGGAAGGAGAGAGGTAGAATTTCTTGTTATAGTCGTTAGAAGATACACAGAGGGAATTGGAGTTGGGTGAGGTCGCTGTTTTTGTGGTTTGCTCTCCTTTGCTTATCCATTTGTGGTGTTGGTTTCGGTTTCTACTTCTGCAGTTAATGTATGTTCCTTTCCGGTCTGAGTTCGTTGTTCTTTCTTCTTGTCTTTGCCTTGCTTGTCATTTTACGGTTGTTTCGGACACTATTTTTCCCCTTTCGGCTGGTAGTTTCTCTCCCCTTCCCCGTCGCTTTTTTGCTGGCTATGTAACTGAGGTTGGTCTATCTTCCACTGGGCAGTAGCTTCTCTGTTCTTTTGCTTTCATAAGGTGGAGCATCCTTTCCGCGCATCGGTTTCCTCAAGTCCTCCTTGTTTTCTCTTTACTTGAGTTTTGTCTTTGTTTGGGTATGTCTTTCCTGCTATTCCTCATGCCTTGAATAAATGAGTGGATCAAGAGATCGTAAGTAAGAACCTAGGGAGAAATAATATAGCTATTGTTCCTTGGATACCTCTGAATTCTGTGTCTGGTTTGAGTCTATGAATGTGAGCTAGCTATGTCATACATATGTATATGTAACAATATGACTGAAACAGTGAACTTCTGCTCAAAACAGTCAACTTCCACATGGAGAATATTGAGAAAGACTGAGAAAGAGATGAAAAGCATGTTTGGAAGAATGCATGAGCTCTGGTGGGGTGGGGGGATGGGGGGACACAGGTCTATATTTGATAAAAAATATAAATAAATAAATAATAAGAAAATAAATACAACATAAACCTGCACACACATGTGCACCCACATGAACACACATCTGCATGTACACACATACACACATACACAAAAGAAAAACATTGATTGTATCAGAGTAGCAACACCCAAGGCTGTCCTCTAGCCACCACAAGCCATACATAACATGTACATGTGCCATACATACGTGTACATGTGCACCTACCCTGTGGGCAGCTGGACACAAACACACAGAAGTAAACATACACACACAGACACAGACACACACACACACACACACACACACACACTTGGCATACCCCTCACCCGTTTCTTGATTGTTTTTCAAGGAGTGGAGCTCCATGATGGAAAAAATACATACCATCTCACCAAATAGAACATTCTCCATTTAAGTGTTTGAGCTTAAAGACCCCTCCCCTGACCAGGAGCCCAGTTTACACTAATGATGCTGTGCAAAGAAGCCCATGGGATTTTTTAGCCCTCTAGGTGATTTTATTTTATCTAGGAACTCTAGGCCTGATAGCAGATACTTGACTGGGGGCATCCGTGTGACATCAGAAGCATGGACAGCTGCATCCAGACACAGTCTGGTGGTTTGAATGACAATGTCCCTAGGTTGAGGAAGCCTCAATAGGGGAATTGCCTCCATTGGACTGGCCTGTGGCCATGTCTGTGGGGTATTTTCTTGATTGTTGAGTGATGTGGGAGGGCCCGCCCTCTGTGGGCGGTGCCACCCCCACCCCCCACCCCCGCAGGTTGTTGTGTATTGTGTAAGAAAGCAGGCTGAGCATGGGCCAGGAGAACAGCAAGCAGCTGGCCTGTGCTTCAGTTCCTGACTCCAAGTTCCTGCCCTGAGTTCCTACATGTGTTCCCTCAGTGATGGACTGTGACATGGGTGATGTGAGCTGAATTAACCCTTTCCTTCCTGAGTTGGTTTTGGTAGTCACAGCAATTGAAAGGAAACTAGAACAGTCCCTCATAGGCTCCAAGTATTTGGGTATTTTGTCCCCATCTTGTGGCGCTATTTTGGGAGATCTTAGAAGGTGTGGCCATGCTGGAGGCGGCACGTCACTGGGGCAAGTTAGAGAGTTCAAAACACCTTGCCTATCTCTCTGCTCCAGTGTCTGCTTGAAAATGTGATGCTCTGGTTTCTGCTCCTGCTTGGGCACCCCCTGCCACCATGCCTTCCAGCCATAACGGACTCCAATTCTCCTGGAACCATCAACCATAAGCTCAAACAAACTCTTCCTTTTATAAGTTCCCTTGGTCATAGTGTCCTATCACAGTAACAGAGGAGTGACCAATACATCCAGGCTACCTCTTCTTGTGAGCCATGGGGTTCCACGGATAAGATGGTGACTGACAGGCTGCTTGTGGAGTGGCCGGCACAGCCCAGCACAGGAAGGAGGGAGGAGAAGGAGGAATTAGTACATGGCAGGAGGTCACTGGGAAAGCTAGGGCAGGGCATGAATGTCATCCCCTCTGGTGTCTGAGTATGGTCTGTCTGAGCCACTCATCCTTTCTCTGTGCATTGGAGTCCCTCTGTCTGGACTAGGCAAGGTCACGCCACCCAGTGCAGTGAGACTTCCCTGTCTCTCGGGCATGATGAAGACGTGGATGGCAAACAAGTGATTTCTTTTCAGAGAAGTTTCCAGGAGCGCCTGCCCTCGATGGCCTCATCGATTGGCAGCCGAGACAGACTGTAAGTACAGGGGACTGTAATGTGGCAATGCCACTGGACCACAGGCCTAAGCAGTGGCGAAAGTGAGTGAGCCTCAGGAAGCCCTGGAGCAAACCGGGAGCAGAGCTGTGCATTTGGCATCCTTTGGAGTTTTCTACAGACCAGGAGGGTGTAGCTCAAACACTGCCAAGCTGGCTTGCTTCCTAGTTCACAGGCTGAGGAGGGAATGCTCCACGTGCTCCTGCACAGTGAGCCCACCTGCCACCCTCTTGCTTCTTCCTGCCATGGTTTGAACAATGTGATTTCTTGGAAGTTTACAGAAAGGAGGTAAAACCTGGTAGATTAATTGGGGCCTAGGGAGAATGATGATTTATTATTTTTTAAAATTTTTTAAATTTATTATTTTCTATGTGTATGAGCATACTGTCTGCATGTAGGTCTGTGCACCCATGTCGTGCAATGCCATGGAGGTCAGAAGAGGGCATTGGATTCCCCTGGAACTGGAGTCAAAGAGGGTTCTTAGCCACCATATGGGTGCTGGGAATCAAACCCAGGTCCTCTGCAAGAGCAGTCGGTGCTCTTAACCGCTGAGCCATCCCTCCGGCCCCGAGAAGAATGATTTATTAAGGCTGTCATGGAAGAGCTTGTTTCTGACTCATTAATTGCTGGGTCCCAGCTTCTGGCACCTCACATTGTAGACACTCCAGGCATGATTTGAGGGAGAAGGACTCCACAGGACCCAAATTCGGCAACAATGTCAAAGATCTGTTAGTGGCTCCTGGCAGGCAAGGGTTCAACGTCGGAGGATGCTAAACGAGCTGTAGCTGGAGGGCTAAGTAAGGCCGTGCCATTCCCGGCCCATGTGGGAACACACGTCAGTCCCAGAGGTGATTCAGCTCCACTGTGGGTGAAGATAGAAGGTGGCAAGTCACATGAGCTGACATGTTAGGTAGACCCTATAAGGGAAGCAAAAGTGGACACAAGGGAGAACTAGAAATATGGCTCAGCAGTTAGGACCACTGGCTGCTCTTACAGAGGACCTAGGTTCAGTTCCTAGCACCCACATGGGGGCTAACAACTACCTGTAACTCCAGTTCCAGGAAAGAAGCCATCACTTTCTTCTGGCCTCCACAGGCATTGCACACATATGGTAAATTTACATATAAGCAGGCAAAACACTCATAGACATAAAACAAAAATAAATAATTTTTAAATTTTATTTTAATTTTTTAAATTTTTTTATTTAAAAATTTAAAAATTTAATTTTATTTTTTTCATTTTTTAAGAATAAGTAATAATTTATGAGTACAAGTATCCTTCATGTAAAACCAATTTGCAAGCAGTTGTGCCCAAACCCACACAAACCCACAACCATCCAGCAGGGGGGGCTTGTATGTTCAATCAAGTTGACAATTGAGTGTCCAGACTATATTGCTGTAGTTTCACCATTCACCCCAGTTGCAGCCCTTACATTCTACCACACCCCCTCTTCCGCAGATTGTTCCCTAGGCTTAGAAAAGGGGCACAAGTGGATGAGAAGCAAAACAGTCTACTTTCTCTGGAGCTGTTGTCTTGGACTCTGGTCAGTTCTGGCTGTTTCCTTTCATGGGCTGACAGTTTGTCCAGGAATAACCTTTCAATCCTACTAATGAAGCACAAGCAATTAGATATATAGGTATTTAAACAGTACTAATTGTTATCATAGGTTACTTTGGTATAGACACAGATGTTTGTATGGTATGTTAATCCATGAATTACATTTTTTCTGTAAAATATGACAGGGTCTTACTGTGGCTTATAACATCTCCTAACCATTAGAGGATGTAAGCTTGTGGTATCAGCTGTGGGTTATTCCTCCAAGGAGAGAGCTAATGGCCAATTAGATTTAGGATATCCAGGCATATGGCTGCTACTGCTGCACAGTATTTCCAGGCAGGTGAGGTATAGCTGGTGCTGACGGAGGAGTTTTGCTTGACTCAAGGAGACCTATATTTGCTTTATTGGTTTAGTGGCCTTTGGTAACACTCTCTGGTATTCCAGAGACCAACTGTACACTTGCAAGTGCGTTCTCAATACATCTTTCCCATGCTTACATCAGGTCTTCGACCGCAGGACCTTATCGCCTCTCTTCTNTGGTGTCCCTCATATGTGGATGCTAATACCAATAACCCAGATATAAATATTTCTCGCGGAGAGGGAGGCATAGTAAAAGAACAACAACAGAAAGACGGCATCAGAAAACCGATTGAAATGGTGAATTGGGAAGGGTGGGGGGGGCGGGAGAGGGACACGGGTGTATATTCGATTAATACATATTTAATTGATGTTAGTTCAATAAGTATCCAATTTTGCCCAGACTCTATCTACAGGTTACATGGTGTTTTAGGACTTAACAAAAGTAAATATGTGTATATTAAACAACATTGTGTGTGCTGGGGATTGAACCCAGGTCCTCTGCAAGAGCAGTCGGTGCTCTTAACCGCTAGACCATCTCTCCAGTCCCAATAAAAAATTTTTAAAGTAGACACAAGTGACTGATTAGAATTTTTTTTTGGTCTTTTTGAGACAGGGTCTCCCTGTAGCTCCAGCTGTCCTGGAACTCTCTGTAGACCAGGCTGGCCTTGAACTCATAAAGATCCGCCTGCCTCTGCCTCCCAAGTGTTAGGATTAAAGGCGTGTGCCACCACGCCCGGCTGATTAGAATGGTTTTATAACATGGGATGTACCAGGGAAGAGCACAGGGGGCAGAGATGGCCAAGAGAGACCTACAGGCATCAGCAGACTTTGGCTTGCTCATTGACATGTCCCCAGGGTGCAGTGGTATACAGAAGGCAGTCAGTGGTGTCCCACAACCTTCAGAGTGCTCTTCACTCAAAGCATGAGGAGAGCAGGCCACAGTTTAGAATGTTTTCTGTAACCACACATATGATAAGAGGTGACACATCCATGGAGACACTCCATTCATTTGAAAAGGTGACTCACGCCTAAGTGTAACCAGAGAGCTAGGACACACACTCTCACAGAAATATGTACACACATGTTCATAAAAGCATGAGGCAAAATAGCTTAAAAATGGCAGCAAACCAACAAACACTCAATGTGGTATATCCATACAATAGAATTGTATTCAACTATAAAATATAAGAAATACTGATACATGATACAACCAAGCCATAAAAACATATAAAAAGCCAGGCATGGTTACACATGCTTTTAATCCTAGAACTCAGAAGGCAGACAGATATCTGTGAGACTGAGGCCAGTCTGATCTACACAGAAAATTCTGGGCCAGCTGGGGCTAGAGGGAGACCTTGTCCCACCAAACAAATAAACAAAACAACAATAGCAATATGCTGGGTAGCTTTAGTGCCAACTTGATACACCTGGGTTGAGAGAACGTCAGTTGGGAAATTGGCTCCATTAGACTGGCGTGTGGCCACGTCTGTGGGGTATTTTCTTGATTGTTGCGTGATGTGGGAGGGCCCAGCCATTGTGGGCAGTGCTATCCCTAGGCAGGTTGTTCTGTACAGTATAAGAGGAATACTGCTTACTGGCTTGCTTTACATATAAGCAGGCAAAATACTCATAGACATAAAACAAAAATAAATAATTTTTAAAATTTATTTTAATTTTTAAATTTTTTTTATTTAAAAATTAAAAAATTCAATTTGATTTTTTTCATGGGCATGGGCCAGGGGAGCAAGCCAGTAAGCAGTATTCCTCTATGGTCTGTGCTTCAGCTCGTGCCTTGTGCCTCCAAGTTCCTGCTCTGAGTTCCTACCTTGGGTTCATCAGTGATGAACTATGACCAGGGAGATATAAAACAAATAAATCCTTTCCTCCCTAAGTTGGTATGGATCAGAGTGTTTTGTCACAGAAATTGAAAACAAACCAGAACAAACAACAACAAAACCAGACGAGAAAGAATCCTGTTACTAAAGGATGAATGTTGTATGAATCCATTTGCATGAACTGTCCAGAATAATAAATCCATAGAGACAGGAAATAGATTAGAGGTTTCCAGGACCAGTGTTCATAAATGACCTGTATTCAGTTTCTCTTCAGAGTGATGAAAAAAATACCCCAAAGTTAGATAATGCGGTGTTTGTACAACATGGTGTGTATATACCACCCAGCAGCTGTGAAGGGGTGAGTGTTGTGATAAGTGGTGCATCAGTAAAGCTGTTATTAAGAAACAGGTGGGAAGTGGGGCTGGTCTGAGGGGTGAGTCCTTGCCTCGCATGTGCAGGGCCCTGAGTTACAACCCTGGGACCACTAAACAAAAGCCAGGTGAAGCCAGGCATGGTAGTGAGTACCCATGACTCTAGTCTCCAGAGGTGTAGGCAGGAGAATCAAGAGTTTTAAGGCAGCCTGGCTACATAGTGAGAACCTGTCTCAAAATCAAGTAAACAAAAACAAACAAACAACAAAAACTCGGGGTGGGGGTGGATGTCTCTGTGGTTCAGATGCTCAGAAAGGATTCTTTTTGTCCCTGTCTGCCACACTCCAGACTTCTGGTAGACCTTCCCACCTGGCCACAGGCAGAGGGTTCTCAGGCCAGTTCCCTCTAACCCCTTCCATCCTCTGAGAGCTGAGAAGTCACAGAGCAGGATGAGGGGTGGCCTGGGGAGAGAGGGTCCCAACTGCACATGTCACTCTTCCCTGGCCAGCCCCCATCTCCTGTTGTACCCATCAGATCAGGTTACTCTGATTTCTCCAGTTTCTGTCTGTGGACAGTTCAACACCGTAGGCTGTAGAAGCTAGTATGACTCTGAGCAAATACAGGACCCACTGTTCCCCTGAAGTCCATCTGTCTGTAAAATGCTCACTGAGCCATAGTCATGTGAGACACTGGGAACAAGAGTTTTGAGGGTTGCCATGACTCAGGAGCAGGCAAGAACCAGCTGGGGTGCAGGTGGGGCTACGTGTGGCATCCGTCCCCAATTCTGGTTGAAGCCCCTGGGGCAGAAGCATTCCTTCCTGATGTTCTGGGGGGGGGTCACTATTTGCCATTCAGGGTGCAGCCACAGCCAGTGGCCTATTGTCTGCTCTCTCTGCTGGGTCAGGGGAATGGCCACTGGGACGTCAGGCCACAGCAGCAGGGAGTGATGGCTGGGTGGGGGCTGTTGTAGTTGGCCTTGGGAACACATTCCCACAGGGAAGAAAGACAGTGGTGAACTGGTTGGGCTGGGCCCTGTGTCAGGTCCAGTGGCCTCGCAGCAGGGAGGTAGCAGGAACACACTGGGGGATAGAGAGCCATCTGGGTCTCAAGCACAAAGAGAATGAAACGGACAGTGGGCTCCATTGTTAGCATGAAAAAAAAATGCTCACAGGCTTATTATTATCTATGCAGCCCTTTTCCATCAAAAATTAAACACACAGCTCTCAAAATATCTGTGAGAATGGAAACTTGTGCCCGCACTGTCTTTTTCTGCTTGGTAATAATTAGTATCCACGATGACCTCACAGACCGATATGGTCATTTTCTTTACCCAGAGGTATAGTATGTATCTTTGTCTCTTCTGTTATGATAAAAAAAATGACCGAGGCTACGCAATGCATAAAGAAAAGAGGTCTGTGTATCTGGCAGCTTCTGAGGCTGACTGAGCATGGTGCTGGCCTCCACTCTGCTCTGGTGAGTATCCTCTTGTGGTATAGCAGGGAGGCACAGGGCATCATGGTGGCAGTCTGTTTGGGAAGAAGAGAGCATGTCCTAATGATAGAAGGCTGAGGGGCCAGGCTTGATGTTCTCAAGAACTGTGTGGACTTAATTCCCCCTGAAAACAGGGTCCCCAGTCATCTACTTACCTTGCACTAGGCTCAGCCTCTGAAAGATCCCCCACTCAGCACCACCACACTAAGGACTAAGCCTAGAATTCATGAGGCTATGAGGGTTACCACACTGGAGGTCAGGGTACAAAATAAATCCTTCAACTCCTTCCGAAGTATGCTTGATATTGCCTCTCAGGAACCTTCTAGAAGACACCCCCCCAATACAACTCTCAAGTAGGTTGGAAATGTGTCTGTCCCACATACCTGAGGTCAGGTATTTGGGGAGACCATTACCTTGGCCTTGAGATCAGAGCTGGTTATAGAATCTTTGGGAAATGCAGGCTGTCAGGATGCCTTAGCCCCAAATATGGTCCATCATGACTTTAATGAACTCCAGCACGTTTCGGGGACCCTCCTCATTCCTGGGGCTGAGGAGGGAGGCCTGGAATCTTTATGGCATCCCCAACCTGTGACAGATGATGGAGTACTTCAAAGAAGGCATGTAGCACAGGCCACAGCAACTCCGGAATGCCACTTGCCATTGGCAATGGGCGCTGTGTGATAACACTCAGGGGCTGTTTATGCCCATGGGAAGCTAATCCATCATGTCAAGTTCAAAGACGAATGTGAATTCATACTTTGGGACTGAATACACTTATAAAAACAAGAAAATGAATGATGAAGCTATTCTTGCTCCTTTGAAGGCATTTGTTAAAATGAAAAATATTCTTTGAGGAGAGGGAGGGAGGGATGAACAGGCGGGGCAGCCTGAGGTTTTTAGGCGAAGGAGCCATCCTATGTGTGAAGGCATGTACACACCATCCTGCATGTGGAACGTGCAGCAGTGTGACAGCTGAGTGGTCCTTCATGGGGACAGTAGACACAAATCTGGGAACCCGCAATCTGGGTTTGCCCACCCTGACAAATGTACCCCAGTAGTGTAAGATGTTCTGAAGTAAAGGACCCAGAGCAGAGAAGCAGATGTCTGAATATCCAGCTCAATTTTTTCTGTAAACCTCCTTAAAAAAATAAGTTAGGGCCAGAAAGATGGCTCAGCACTTAAGAGCACTGGCTGTACTTGCAGAGGATTGGGTTTGGTTCCCAACACCTACACACTGGCTAACAACCATCTGTAACTCTAGCTTCAGGAGATCTGACACCCTCTTCTAGCCTCTGTGGGCATTGTACATATATGGCACATAGATACACATGCAGGTAAAACACATAGAAATAAAGTTTCAAATGTCTCTTGAACACAGCCCTTGGATACCTCCTTTTCTGGCCTCATTTCTGTGCCAATAACACTTTACAAACGTGGTAAAAGTTCCCCAAACTCTGCAGCAGCCATACAAAAGGACACTGAATAAGAAGGGCATGTGTTCTGTGTGTGCCAGGGAGAGCAGGGTTGTGGCAGGAAGCAGAGTGGCCACAGTGGGCAGACTGAGACTATTTTTTTTTAAAAAAAACCACTAAATTACAAAGCTTGTGCTGAGGCCTGAGCGCTCCAAGCCTAGTTGCGGATCTAGGAGATGCTCGCTGCTAAGAGTCACGAGCATTGGGAACCAGGAGGTAAAAAGGAAAAGGCCAAGAGTTCCAGTCCTGAGCCGATTTTGTCATGAAGACATCAAATTGTGAGTTTCTATTCACTTTGGTTGCAGTCAGTCTTTGGAAGGGAATAAACTATAAACATGAACAACAAATAGCCCTTTGCAAGAGGTTCCCTTGGAAAATTTAATGAATGTGTGGAGTAGAGGTTTGGGGAAGACAAGTGGCATCTACAGTGTGGGCGAACAAGGGGTACAGGAGCTTATGGAAGCTTCGCTCCAGTGATGGTGATGGGCATGTGGCCAGGCTTGGACAGAGGAGCTGTGGGTCTTAACCACTGACAATCCCAGCCAGTCCCCTGCAGAGCTTATCTCAGCATAGCTGACAGGGTGCCTGTGTTCCATGCGGAGTGGATTAAAGGTACAAATCCCATGTCCTACCAGAACCTTCCTAGACTGGAGTAAGAACCCAGAGGCAGCATTTTAACAACAGCATGGGTCACGGCTCTGTATTTGAAATCCAAGGTCCTCAGCTGTTTTGCAGCATGTTGCCTAATGTTTGCATTAGCAGATGCTTGGTTCAGAAGCAAATTCATGTGAAAGGTGGGGCCTCAGGCTAGTGGACAGTTGTTGGAAGTGGTGGGGAATGCAAGACTGTCATGATCTTAAACGGCTATGGTTCAGCAGGCATGGCGGTGGAAAGATGCTGCGTGCCTTCTTAATGACTGGTGGGGGAAACAAAAACTGATGTGGAAGCTGGGTGTGGTGGCACACGCCTTTGATCCTAGCACTCAGGAGCCAGAGGCAGGTGGATCTTTGTGAGTTCAAGGCCAGCCTGGTCTACAGAGTGAGTTCCAGGACAGCTAGGGCTACAGGGCGACCCTGTCTCAAAAAGACAAAAAATAAAAACAAAAAAACAAAACTGATGTGGAATCTTACAATCTGGATGCGCTCACTAGAGGAATCAAGGGAGAAACACTCGGGCCTGGGCCAATGTCCCAGCAGTCACATGCAAAAGAGCATCCTGTCTGTCTGTTTTCTTCCTCAGGACAGAGACAGGCAAGCTTCACTTGCAAACCTGACCTTGTCCTCAGTGTTCCAAACCAAGCTGGATGTAGGGAAGCTGATATTGGACATAGTGCTGGGGTCTGTAAAGTTTCTAGAATCAAGTGCCCAATAGTTTCTCATAAAAGAAAACCGTGAGTTTTAAAACAAAGGCCTCAAAGATGAATGTACAGGCAAGGGGCCCAGAGCCATAATTCACATGGTTCAGGTGCATGGTTTGCTTACTCACCAAATGTTAATGAACACAGACTATGTCCTAGACATGTATCCCATGGATAAAACCAAGCTGTCCAATGCCTTGGAGCTTAAAGGAAGGAGACAGGAAGTCAACAACACAAGTACTTACCTGTTCTAGTTTCTTTTACATTACTGTGGTAAAACATTTTGACCAAAAGCAACTCAAAGGAGTAAAGGATTTATGTGGCTTACACTTCCAGGTCACAGTCCATCACTGAGGGAAGTCAGGGCAGGAACCCAGGGCAGAAACCTGCAAGCAGAAACCACAAAGGACAGCCTTCCAGCTCACTCTGGCTCAGCTAGGCTTCCTTATACAGCCCATGCCCACCTGCCCAGGGAATGAATGCTGCCATCCTTAGCGGTAGTGGGTGGGGCACTCAACATCGGTCAAGATAATCCCTCACAGACTAGTCACAGACCAACCCAACCCAGACTCTTTTTTTTCAGGTGATTCTAATGTGTCAAGTTGACAGTTAATGCTAATTATGACAATACCTTTGCATTGTGATAAGTACTCTGAAGAAAATAAATCAGGACCTATGTGAGATAAGATGGCCACAGCAGCTTTCTTTGAGAAGGTGATGGTTGAGGTGACACAAAGAGCTGGCCCTCTGAAGATCTGGGGCAGAGGCACCAGTGAATGCCAAGGCTCTGGGGCATATTCTAGAGTCAGAAAGCTCAATGTGATTAGGACTCTGTGAGGCAGACAGAGAGTAGAACAGGAGCTTGGAAAAGCAGGAAGTCAGATTGCCTTTGTGACTGACGTGAGTCATCAGAAGTTTAAACAGGGGACAGCATATTCAGATTTAATTTTTGTAAGAACATTCTGCTAATCACTAGAGAGGGGAATTCACAAAAGCTATTTTATTGTGCTTCATAGGGTATAAAATGAAGTGTGATTTTTTTTTAATCCTCTGCCTTCTATATAAGAAATGGTCAATAAGGGAGGCCTTGGGTAGACTCATGGAGGAACAAGCTGGAGAAATGTTGGAGGACTTAGACTGGAATGACAGCAATGAGGAGGTAGACAGAAGCAGGCAGATGCTTGGGAGAGAAAATGACAGGGCTTGCTGGGAGCCAGCTGTTGAGGAAAGGTAAAAACAGAATAAGCAGAGACAGAGACCTGTGAGGGGGAATAAGGAGAGATACAGAGAGCTGTGAGGAGAATAAGGAGAGACAGAGAGAGCTGTGAGGGGGATAAGCAGAGACACAGAGAGCCTTGAGGGGTGCTGGAAATACCTGCTGGACTGAGGAGGAACGGCCGGATTGTGGAACTTCTGGCCATGTTACGTCTGAAATGTCTCAGACACAGACCTGTCCTAGTAGGGACGTGAAGGAGATCGGATATGGAGGTTTGGAACACAGGGCTGAGATCAGAACTGGAGATGTATGTATGAAAAATAATAGAATACAGATGGCCGTTGGAGAAGCATGGAGTTTGTATTTAAACTGCTGAGTTTAGTCCACTTATGCTTATTGCCACTGCTAATGCATTTGAATTTTTTAAATAGCTTCTTATTTGAGCCTTAACTACATTTCCTAACACTAGCAATTCTGGCCAAATGGCTAAGTCCCCAAAAATAAAGCTAACATATTTCCTTTCCCACAAACTGAAAATAAGAAGTTTCCTTAAAAAAATATCTCCAGGGCTAGTAAAATGGCCTGATGGGTAAAGGCACTTGTCAAGACTGTTGACTGAACCCTGAGTTCAGTCCCCAGTACTCACGTGATAGAAGGAAAGAGCCAACTCCTGAAACTGTCCTCTGACCTCCACAGATACACAATGGCATGCAACACACACACACACACACACACACACACACACACAATACATGTAAAGATAATTTAATAAAATAATGATTTTACAAAATCATGGGTTATTGATTTTTTATTATGCTTATTTATTATGTATGGAGTTCAGCAGACAGTTTGTGGGGAGTTTGGTGCTCCCCTTCTGCCATGTAGGTGCTGGGGATTGAACTCGGGTCCTCTGGCTTGGTGGCAAGCACCTTTATCTGCTGAGCCATCTCTCCAGCACCAAATTAAATGATTTTAAGAAGGCTTGTCTATACAATAGAAGATATCTATATAATTTAATTTTAAATGGCAGTACTGGGAGGGCTTTCTACTTGTGAGGCAAGTGCTCTATTACTAAACAATTTCCCCACCCCATATTATTGTTAACAAGTTTTATTGAGGAAGTATAGGTCATGTACCATGTAGTTCACTCACCTGAACTACACAATCCAATGGTTCTTAGTATAGTAACAGATTTGTGCAACATCAGCAAAGTCCATGTTAGAACATTTTAATCACTCCTTAGGATTCAGTTGTCCTTCCTCATCATCTGCTCTCCTCAGCTTCTGAGAGCCAGGATCTACTTCTACTTGCACCTTTATGGATCTACGTATAAATGAGATTTATATATAAATCCTTGCTCACACTACCCACTGACTTCTTTTACCTACTGTAATATTTCCAAAGGCTCATTACACTGCAACAAGCATTAGTACTCTGCCCCTTTTGTAATGTTTCACTGTCCAGACCTGACACCTTTTATCTGGTCACTCCTCAGGTGATGGACATATTATCATTTCCACTTTTAGGTTACACAGGCTAGAAAAATCATTTAAGTAGAATTTCCTGCCTCAATGCTATGGGAAAAGGCATGGTAGCTCTCAGGCTAATGCTGGGCCCTCCTGCTGGAAGGTGCCTGGCATCTCTAACCTACTCACAGCAGAGCAGATTAGGAATGAGATCTGTGCAGTTGTCACCCTGACACACATGGGTAGAGGGGACCTCGACTGAGGAATTTTCTCCATTGGACTGGCTTGTGGCCATGTCTGTGGGGCACTTTCTTAACTGTTGAGTAATCTGGGATGGCCCAGCCCACTGTGAGTGGCACCACTCCTGGGCATGTGGTCCATGGTTGTATAAGAAAGCAGGCTGAGCACATGCTGGAGGAGCAAGCCAGTGAGCAGCGTCCCTCCGTGGTCTGTACTTCGGTTCCTGCCCTGAGCTGCTGCCCTGGCTCCCATCTATGATGAACTGTAAGCTGAAGGTGAGATAAATCCTTTCCTCTCCAACTTGGTTTTGGTCAGTGTTTTTATCACAGCAACAAAAAGAAAGTAGGACAGGATCCAATGAAAACGACATGCTTGTCTGAGTATGAGCCTGGTTCTCCACAGCTCACTGGCCAATTTGGCATTAAAATCCACTCCAAGAGACAATCACACCTGACGAGTCACACCCTTGGTTTAGTTGGATCCACTTCAAAAAAAAAAAAATAAAGGAAGCAGAACCCAGTGTTAACCACTGAGCAATACTTTGCAAATCTGATGAGTTGAGCTTTGTTGTACGATTAGATAGTGACGTGAAAATATTGATGTTGGTCCAGGGCAAGAGCTGCATCTTGGAGCCATCCTAAGGCCAGGTGCAGGGTGGAAAGCCACTCCCCCAGACTCTGCATGTGAACCCTGCCACCTAGACCTTGAATTCTCTGCCTTCTGGGCCCCCCCTCCCCCATGGGCCTCCTGGTGTGTTTGATCAGCTGGATGCAGACACCATCCACATCTGCAGCAGACCGAGCCAGGCCCTCCAATCCTGGTCACCCAACAGATAAGGAAAGCAAAGCCCTAATTCCAATTATACGACTGTTGATGACCCCCAAGATAAAAGTGTCACAATAGTGCCAGTAGAGATAGTTTGCTAGGCCAGTCATTGTTCTGGTTCATAAGGCTTTACCGTGGGGTAGGATTACTAAGGTTTTCTCCCTTGGCAGCTTGCATGGTATCTTCTGATTCTGTGGGAGCAGCTAGTCTTCAGGGAGGAGGCTTCTGTAATTGCTCCAAGCCCTGTGTTCAAAGTATGTCCCGTCTTCAGTAATGGTGTCTCTCCTTCACGTTTTGGGAGGCAATCAAGGGGCTGTGGCAACAGCTTGTATTATGTTGGTAGCCTCTTGGACTATCCTGACCAACACTCAAATGGGGATTTCCCTTGCTAAGGTGAGTTTTGTTATATAGACTTCTCAGAGAACCTCCCTGAAGAGGGACCAGAACAGACCAGAGGGACAAGGCAGCTGCTGGTGGTGAATGGATTCTAGACATGATATGAAATCTCCACAGTATGGTAGTCTAATGAGACCTGCATAATGACAAAACCAGTTGACATGCCAAGTTAGGGGAAATTTCATAAGATCCCACCTCTAGATGAAGAGCTACAGGCAAACAATAGATACCAAGGGAGGGAGAATCAGTCCTCCCCCCAACCCCCACCCACCCCAGGAACTAGCTCCCTGAGAGGTTATTTAATCCCAAATGGGCATGTTATGGAGCTTGAGACCACTGGGAAAGACCACCAGACTCAATTCGGATTTGAGTAGCCAAATTTAATTGAAGCAGCACTGCTGGAAAAAACAGTTTTCATTTTTTTAATCTGAAACTGCTGTACAGGGTGTGGTGAGGAGGGGAAATCACAAGGCAAAAAAACACAAGGCAAAAAAACCCCAAATCTGCCTTGGACTTCTGGCCACCTAGAAAACATCAGGGTGACTTTAAGCACGACAAAAAAGTTACAGAAGCCAAACCATCATTATATTACAACAGTCTATGTTTTATCAAGGTTGGAGCAAGCCAAAACATATTTCCAGCAAAGGGGAAGGAGTCAGGGCTGCCTGGAATTCGCTCTGCAGTCTTCAGCTAAGAATGAATTTTAAGATGGTTACTTTGTACAAAGTGGAGTCACTTCAGCCATAACTGGCAACCCTAACCACACAGATACACATGAGTACCTTTAAATGGACCCCATGCATTATATATATGTATGTTTATAAATGTATGTATGCATACACAGCAATAATAATCTAAGAAGAGGACAAGAAGTTGAGAGGGAGTGGGGTAGGACGTGGGAAGAGTTGGAGGGGACTGAAAGTGGTGGCAATAATGCAACAATACTTACGTATGAAATCTCAACATTTTTTTTTAAAAAAAGAACCTCACCGTGCGTGGTGGCACACACCTTTAATCATAGCACTCAGGAGGCAGAGGCAGGCGGATCTTTGTGAGTTCAAGGCCAGCCTGGTCTACAGAGGGAATTCGAGGACAGCTGGGGCTACAGGGAGACCCTGTCTCGAAAAGACCAAAAAAAAAAAAAAAAAGGACCCTCAAAACCAACCCTGGCAAAAAAGAAACAGAAGCTGTTGTGCTTTCAGCAGGGCAGGCTCGAAGTACAGAGTGTCTCAAGTTCAAAGCAGGAAAGCATCCACAGTTAATATTTGGATGGGCCTCGGTGTCAGGGACAAGGGGCCTTGGCCATGCACCTGTAGAGCAAGGCACAGGGTAGAAGGCAGGCCTGCCTCTGTGTTCTCTTGTTGGTTTGTTTGTTGTTGTTTCAAAGCTTCAGGGAGTGGTTCTGGAGGGATGCAGAGCAGGAGGACCAGTGTTAGAAACATTAGCCCTAGAGATCCTCAGGAAGGCTTGCTGCCAAGGACAGTGTTGTCCTTCAAAGGGCCTGGTAGCCCAGGAGCCTGGACCACAGGAAAGATATCAGGAGAACCATGCTGAGCAAGTCCACTTCATTTCGCAGGGCACCAGGCACCGGGATACACCCTTCCTTCTCAGCCAAGCTCCGCTGCTTGGGACTCTTCCTGTCCCACACATTTCCCCCAAGGCCACACTTGGCTCTATTACTTTTGACATCCATTAGCTCCAGTACTTACTAAAAATCATGTTTACTGTAGGGTTGGGCAGAAGCTTCTAACATCTAACCTTGAGCAAGTTTTTTTTATGTGACTATATTTGAGAATAAGAAGCATTCTCTCCAACAGATTTTTTTTTCAGACAGGGTCTCCCTATAGCCCCAGCTGGCCTGGAACTCACAGAGATCTGCCTGCCTCTGCCTCCAAGGCGTGTGCCACCATATCCAGTTTAAAGACAGTTCTTAGCTGCCATGTGGGTGCTGGGAATCAAACCTAGGTCCTCTGCAAGAGCAGTAGGTTCTCTTAACAGCTGAGCCATCTCTCCAGGCCCCCTGACACAGATTTCATATGGGTTTTAGAAATTGACCATATACAGTTAAGAAAGATAAACTTTATTAAAATGTTTCGGTAATTTTTTAAAATTTTTTTTAATTTAATTTATTTATTTATGTGTATGAATGTCCTGTCTGCATGTAGGTTTGTGCACCCATGTCATGCAATGCCGCGGAGATCAGAAGAGGGTGTCGGATTCCCCTGGAACTGGAGTTCTCCTGGAATTGGAGTTTCAGATGGTTCTTGGCCGCCATGTGGGTGCTGGGGATAGAACCCAGGTCCTCTGTAAGAGCGGTCGGCGCTCTTAACCACTAGGCCATCTCTCCAGCCCTAAATGTTTTGGTAATTTTAATTGGCTCTGGTTATATCAGGGATGTATGTACAGAACAGAAAATTCCTTAAAAGATAAAAAGATATATAAATAGAATAATAAAATCTCATAAATCCTATTACCAGCGGTCACCGAAGAACATTCTGGTATCCCTAGAACCTGGGGAGAGTGAAAGGGAGTTTGCTTCCCAGTCCTTTATACTCAGTCTGTGTCGCATCATGTTTTGTTTTTCTTTTCTGGAAGGTGTATATCTGACGTTTACCCAATGGAAATGACAATTCTCCACTCACAAAGGCAGGAAAGGCAACATTTCTTTTACTCTATTTCACTGGTTTAGCAGAAGGCTATATCTTCTTTGGCAATGTCTGCATTCCAAGGCTTCCTTATTCTCTAGCAAGGGGACGTGGTGTCAAACAAAGCCTTAGAGCTTCCTCCTCTGGGCTCGATGTCTGTCTGGCGTCACTGTGAGCCATCCTCTCAGTGTGGTCCTTTCTAAGCCAGGGTGCCTGGTGGTTTGCTCTCTCAGATCTCACTTAGAATGCAGGACCCAGGGCCCTAGAAAGCAGTTCTACCATAATGAATCCCTTCCATGAAACCTCTGTCAGAAGTTTTGTTATTTCCTGTGATAGATTAAAAAAGCAGAACTCCCTATGTTAAAGGACAAGATGTTAAGGCTGCAGATAAGCATACCAACTTTGTTTCAGTAAGAGAGAACTCATTAAATACAAAGCAGGTATCGCTGTGCCAATGTCACCCTATGGTTTATCAAATTCAAAACAGGCAAAGCAACCAGGCTGTTCTACTGAGATGGGGCAGAGCCTGAGGTCAGGAACATATAGGACCTCCAAGTTCTCTTACATAGAGCATGGTCCCTAGGCAGGTTAGGTTATGGAAATCCCTCAGAGCACTGGGTTGTTAAAGTCCTACGGAGTACAGCCCTGCCTTCCAGAAAGAGGGGAGATGAAATGTGTGAGTCAGGGGTACAACCTGGACCACACCCGCCTTCACACTGGGCCAGGCCTTTCTCCACCCTTACCTGGAGCTCTGGGCACCGTCGGAAAACAGGACACACCCTGTAGGTCACTCCGACCAGCTCCAGGGTAAGCGGGAGAGCATCAGAAAGGCCACTCCATGGTCCAGAATGTTCTCTACGGGGCTCAGCAGCCACCCTAACTTGGGGCTCCTTCCCTCTGCCTTCCCTTTCAGGCTGAGGTGCTTTCTGCTTTCCATTAATTACAGGTAAGTGGGGCTTTTTAAACAATTAACGGCTTCCACAGCTGGGGATGTGGCTCAGTAGAGAATTTCTCTCCAGCATGTGCAAGGCACCTACCCCCATGACTTATCTGTTATCATATTAATTTATATTTAGGGCACTTTAAGAGAAAAGACTAAGAATTCCTATTTTGCTCCTTCCTTGGCTACCTCCAAGGCCCCCAGTAGCCTCTGTCAGTACCTACTGAAGCTTGAATGGCTAAGCAACAACTACAACACACACACACACACACACACACACACACACACACATACCCACAGATACCCAGATACACAGACCACACATACACAGGCACAAATACTCATAATTTTTTTATGTTGACATTTTATTTTGGTGTGCAACATTCTTTCTTCTTTTCCATTTTAAAATATTTTCTTTATTAAGAATTTTATATGTGCACACGATGAAATATCACATTTCATTCCCCCCAACGCCCTCCATGGCTCTCCCAACACGTCCCCCAATGAACTTCCAAATATGGACTCCATTATTTATAGACAATGATATCTCTCACTGCTCACCAAAGCACCTTCATTTTATAACAGATGGAGACAAATATACAAAGATCCACAACTGGTTAAACTCAGAGAATAAGCGTTTGTGAGGTGCCCAACCCTGAGTGACACATCTATAATGCAACCTCTACACCCAAGGCTCAGGGAGCATGGCAGAGCCGAGAGTGGGAAGAATATTACCACATCCCTCACCTCTCGCCGGGGAAGCTTCCTCATGCAACAGATGGCGATTAACCCAGAAAGCCACAGCTGGCCAAAGTGCAGAGAGCAGGACTGCAGCGTGCTCATCCTGCATAGGACACCTCTGCCACCCCAGGCTCAGGGGTGACTGCAGAAGAGGACGCAGAGAGATTGTAAGAGCCCAGGGGGGTGGGTAACCGCAAGGAAACAGTTTTTCAGACAGCTGGGGAGCTACTCGTGTGAACTCACAGCAGTGGTAACAGCATGCACAAGATCCACGGAAGCTCAGACCAGACAGAGTCCCATCAGAGAAGTGGGGAAGGGGACAAAGCCCCAACCTTAGCTGAGGAGCTGCTCCCAACCTATGACTGTGGGGCGGGGGAGAGCCAGTTTTCTTTAAAGGTGTGACTCTAGATAGGGCAAGCAGGCTCTGGTGGGTGGACTCACACCGAAATACATTTCGGGATCTAAACCTGACTCAATAGGGCTTAATATATATGACGGAGTACATGAAATCCAGGGAGCAGGGGGCTAGAGGAGGTGTGCTGGATAGCTTTAGTGTCAACTTGACACACCTGGGTTGAGGGAGCCTCAACTGGGGAATTGGCTCCATTGGATTGGCCTGTGGCCACATCTGTGGTGTATCGTCTTGATTGTTGAGCAGTGACAGTATAAGAAGGCAGGCTGGGCATGAGCTAGAGAGCAAGCCAGTAGAGAGCAAGCCAGTGATCAACATTCCTCCATGGCTTGTGCTTCAGCTCCTGCCTTCAGGTTCCTGCCCTGAGTTCCTGCCTTGGGCTCCCTAAGTGATGAACTGTGACCCGGGAGCTGTAAGCTGAATAAACCCTTTCCTCCCCAAATTGGTGTTGGTCAGAGTGTTTTGTCACAGCAATGGAACACAAACTAGGACAGGAGGGGTGGCGATGGAGAAGGGGGGCTAGAAGAGGGGAGGTAATGGAGAAGGGGAGCTAAATATGGTCAAAATATATTGTATGAAAGTCACAAAAATTCAATAAAATTTGTTCTTTATTAAGATTTTATACATGTATAAGGAGATGTCACATATGCCCATTTCTCCCCTTCAGCACCCCTTCCAGTTTGTCCCTCCAACCAACTTCCGGTCTTTATTCTTTTCAGACAACCTGCTAAGTCCAGTTAGTGCTGTTCTTTCATGCACAGCGTGGGGCCATCCACTGGAGCCTGGGAATCCTCTTGGCGGCCACCTTACCAACATTTTGACGTCACTGTCTTGTGACGTGATGTCCTGTGACAGGTGTCACTGTGGTGCATTCTTGTTCTGCCCTCTTCCCTGGTGAGGAAGCCAGGTGATTCCACTGACGAAGAGTTAAACCAAGGTGGAAATGGCGACCCTGCTCCACACCTGCAGTTCTTATTCTCGAGGGCCCCATGGCTGTGGCTGGTTCAGGGTTCTGTCATTCAGCCTTTGCACACAGGAAGGGTTCTGTTCTAAGCGACACCTCACTCTCCAGATGCTCAGCCTCAGGCCGGCAATGAAGGTGGTTCTGGGTGGAGCACTAGCTTTGCGTCAGGAGGCTACGGGTTTGCCTCCGGTTGCCTCAGATGTAAAGAGGCCAGGCAGATGGAGCACAGCCCTGGACGGGTACCCCCTCCCTAGGACATGTACTAGGGCGGTGCAGGGAGAGAAGGCAGCTGTTGGGTTTGGTCAGCTAAAGTTCCTAGGAGGAAATAACTTCCAATGGGGTGAGAGTCAGAGAGGTGACAGGGAATAAACTAGGCCTTTCATGGGAGCTGGGCCTTGGAGATGTTCACCTCTGTTCCTGACTCCTTACACAGCAGCTGCAGCCAAATGTAGCACCTCACTAAGGGAAGGCTGCCTGAGGGCTGTATGGCCTTGTGCTACATAACAATGTCCTGGAATCTGATGGGCGATGTACAAGACAGTGGGCTCATAAAATTACAGTGAGCTGGAAGGTTGCTGGTGTGATGCATGGCTCAGCATGCTGCTCAGACCAGTGCGCAGCACTGATGACAAATGACTGTGGGACTGGTTTGTGTATCACTATAGTATGCATTTATCACTGCTTTACAGTATGGTTCTACATATGAAAAAGTCACTGTAAGCCATGCATGCTGGTATATGTCTGTAATCACAGCACTTGAGAGGCAAGATTAGCAGTTCAAAGTCATACTCAGCCAAACCTGGGCTACATGAGTTCCAGGCCAACCTGGAAAGACCCACTCTCAGGAAAAAAATCACTGTGAACAGTGGGCTGTGTTCCACTTGCGGCCACCCAAGATGTCTCCTGTGTCCCCTTGACTGCATTGAGAGCCTCCTGGAGTGACTGATGGCCATCTAGGTTTGAGTACATTCTAGAATGTTCATACAAGGACAAACTTACCTAAAAATGGCTTTCCAGCACAAGTCTCCATTAAAGGATGTGTGACCATACACACACCAAATAGCCAAGTCTTAGTCACATACAGCAGCCAATTCAGTCCCCTGCAGGTGCCGGCTGAACCAAATGAGGCCTAGTGGCCAGCCGTCTCCAAGTCAGTTGTCTCTGTAGGTCATTTCCATCGTCTGTCCTGGCTGCAGGCTGGAGGTCTGAGGACCTGTTCTACCTCAAGGCTACCCAGCTTGACAGTCTTCTTCACTCAGTCAAATTTGTTGTGTTTAACTCATCCCTGGCCTTTCCTTTGACCAATGGCAGAATGAGGAATGCAGGAACAGTGAAGAGGCGGGGCATGGCAGGAGCTTATGAACAGGCTGAGGGGAGCCAGAGATCCTTTTATGGGGAAGGAAAACACAAACGAGTTAAGTGACCTAAATTATAAGCCTGGGCCTTCAAACAACTAAGACAGGTTAATTCTCTTTGTGTTGGTTCAAATCTTATCTACGAGATGGAGAGATAATATTGTATGAAGAAGCCAACTCCTTTTGCTCCCTAAGGACACCAGGAGAACTTCCTGGGAGTTTTCTCCATCTTAAATGCTGGTCATGCTCCAGTGGACAGGTCTCTGATTATTTTTGGGTCCTAGATCTATAAGAGAAAAAGCATTGTGATATAAAACACAGAAATTATGCTGAGCTATTTGGATTAATTATAAAGCTCAGATTCTACCGATTCAAGAGCCTTTCATGGTGATAGATTTATAAAACTAAAAGGTCTTGAGAAGACTCACTCCAGCTGTGTCTGATGTCCAAGGTGCTGACCAGAGTATAGCTTCCCAGTCCCAGGGCCAGCGCCCAACATGACAGCATTGCCTTAGGCTGTCTTCCCAGAGCCTGACCACAGCCTGAATCCTTCTAGCCACCACCACCTACCTGAAAGTTGGCATCAGAGGGGAAACCAAGTGGCCACTGCTTTTGTTCCAAGAGAAGAGAAATCTGGAAAGTTTAGATAAACCAGCCGGGGTCTTGTCACTGCTAAGTGGCTTGGCCAGACCTTCTGTTTCTAGCTCTATGTCCATATCGTTTTTATACCTTTAAAACTAATTAGACACAGTTCTACTAAAGAATTCACTTATTTAGTGCATTGCTATTGAACATCTAATATGTGCCAGGAAGAGTGCCAAGATAAATGACTGGTCCCCTTCACCCATCGTACAGATGACTCTCAAAAATCATGGGCCTTTTATTAAAAATAAACAAATAAAATTAAAAAAAAATCATAGGCCTTTTTCATTCAACACAAGTAGGGACAAAATCCAAGTCTGCTATCTATCTATCTATCTATCTATCTATCTATCTATCATCTATCTATCTAATCTATCTATCATCTATCTATATTCATGTGTTGCAAGGACTTCAAGAATTCTCAAAAAACAGCTCATGCCAGGCATGGTTGTGCATACCTTTAATCCCACCACTTAGAAGGCAGAGGCAGGTAGATCTTTGAGTTCAAGGCCAACCCGGTCTACATGGTGAGCTCTAGGCCAGCTGGGACTAAAGGGAGACTCTGTCTCAAAAAAAAAAAAAAAGAGCATCTCACAAAGGCAACAGTCTTGCTGGTGTAATTTGCTCAGTGTTGTCTCTGCTTTTTCCTGGGCACTGTGTTAAATGGTCCTACCTATGGAATAGAGCTGTATACAATCACAAAGCATCATGGTTGGCTTCACTTGTCAGCTTGGCATACCTGGGAAGAGGGAACCTCAGCTGGGGAACTGATTCCAGCAGATTGGCTTCCCGGCACACCTAGGAGGCATTTTCTTCATTGTTGATTGATGTGGGAAGGCCCAGCCCACTGTGGGCAGTGCCATCCTCGGGCAGGTGGTCCTGTGTTTTATAAGAAAGCAGGCTGTGCACAGGTAGAGGGGCAAGCCATCAAGCAACGTTCCTCTGTGTACCTGTGCTTCAGTTCCTGTCAAGTTCTTGCCCTGAATTCCTTGAATAATGGGGTGTCACTTGGAAGTATAAGATGCAATAAACCCTTTCCTACAGGAGTCGATTTTGGTCCAAATCTTTAATCCCAGCAATAGAACACAAACTAGGACAGAGAACTACAGGTAATGGAAACAAACTGAGCACATGGTGCCAGGGCTTCTATAAAGGTTTAGAACAGGAGAAGATGGCCCATGGCTCGTGGCTATATTTAAAACATTAACCAGAAATCATAAGATGTCAGTTGATGGTCACTAACTTTTCTCCCCTTGGTTGTCTTGCAAGGAGAATGGACTGAGCTGAACATCAGATCTGGGTTCTGGCTCGCTCTCCCCTCAGGCAGTTTGTGACACTAGATGAATCACATCAGCAGTGTCAGGCTCCTGCCTCCTTCATAAAGTAGGAATGTCTGCTTGCCCTGCCTGCCTGCAGAGTTGTTATTAGGACTAATAACAAAGCTCCTGTGATTAGTATTTGCAACACTTTTGTAACCACCCTGCGATATAATTACCCCATTAAAGATGAGACATGCAAGGCTCAGAAGATGAAGTAGTAACTTGCTGATGGACACGCAGCTACAAAGTACTGGGTGTGCATGAGAGCTGCCCGGTGCCTGCCCCGCAGCTGCTGCTCCCAGAGATGGCCGCTTCTGGACATGTTGGATTAATCTTGTCAATGAATCACCCCGGTATCAACTTTTGGGAGCTTAGAAATATATGTGCCACTCTTGGCAGAATCTCTCTCTCTCTCTCTCTCTCTCTCTCTCTCTCTCTCTCTCTCTGTATGTGTGTGTGTAGTACGTGGGTATGGGGGTGTGCATGCCTGTGGAGGCCAGATGTTGACTTTGAGTGTCTTCATCTCTGTCTACCTTATTTTCTGAGTCAGGATCTCTCACTGTACCTGGAGATCTCCCTTTGGCTCAGTCAAAAAGCCCTGGAGATGTCCCTGTCTCCGCACACTGTCTTCTCACAGCCATGGCGTTGCAGGCACATGCTGCTGTGCCTGGTTTTTCACATGGGTGCTGAGATCCAAGCTTAGGTCTGTATGTTTGCTCAGCAAGCACTTAAACCATGAGTCATCTCCGCAGCTCTCTTGGCAGGATTTCGGGTGCAGAAAGCCAGACAAGATGTGCTCAGCAAGAAGTATGCTGTACTCAGAGGAGTGAGCACCTGTTTTACCACAGTCAGTTCTGCCTATCTGCTGCCCGACTCCTCACCACCTCTGGGTGTCCTAAGTATGTGTGTTTGTAAAAAGCAGTCTTGAAGAGCACACACACACACACACACACACACACACACACATCACCTAGTCATAAACTTATACATTTGAAAAAGTCCTTGGTGGCGCACGCCTTTAATCCTAGCACTTCGGAGGCAGAGGCAGGCGGACCTTTGTGAGTTCAAGGCCAGCCTGTCTACAGAGTGAGTTCCAGGACAGCGGGGGCTACAGGGAGACCCTGTCTCGAAAAGACCAAAAAAAAAAAAAAGTCCTTATATTAATCTTTAGAAGAGTGAACAATGGCCTCTTGAGAGTCACATATAAAGAGGGTATGACCTACCTAGAATATATCCTATCTCTATGCATTATAATTATAAAGTGAATATACAGAAAGAACATGCTACATGAGCCTATTGAACATAAATATATATATATATATAATGTTTACACATATAATGTTTATCAAAAACTTCTAGAGGGCTAAGATACAGCTCAGTTGGGAAAGTCCTTGACCAGCGTACATGAGGTGCTGGGTTTGATTCCCAGAGCTGCATAAACCTGTGTGGTGAGGCACACCTGTGATCCCAGGCAAGAGGATTAGAGGTTCAAGGTTATCTTCAGTTATATAATGAGTTCAAGGCCAGCCTGAGCTACATAAAATCCTGTTTCAAAAATAAAATCAAAGAACAAAACAAAAAACTCAAAGAAGAAGCTAAAGACACACACACACACACACACACACACACACGTCAACATGCCAAGCAGTCATGTGATTCTGTGTGTAGCCACTCTGGGAACTGGCAGGCATGTTGGCTGCAGTGGGCAGCGGAGCACTCAACCTGTCTGACCTTTGGGAGTCCACACCCTGGAGAGCAGAACACCCTCCTCTGCTTACGGATGTCTCCTCCTTGTGTGCTCTCTGTGTGCTTGCCACATCCTGTAGGCCAAAAAGTGGGTGACCCAACTCTCTCTCTCTCTCTCTCTCTCTCTCTCTCTCTCTCTCTCTCTGCACTTGAATTGCTTTACCGATTCCATATATACATTCTGTATATAGTCCATATATACAGATTTAAGTATTTCTTATCTGAAATGCTCGGGACAAGAAACATTTCATATTTAAATTTTTTCAGATTTTTGGATTATTTTCAGATACATAATGGAATTTCTTGGTGACAGGACCTAAAGTCTAAACATGAAATCATTATATTTCTTATACACTTTAGACATAGTTTGAAGGTAATTTTAATCAGTATTTTTATCAGGCTTTCATTCCACGGAAATCTGTTAAATGAGGTAAGAAGCAGAATTAAGTTGTCTGTCAGCACTCAAAAAAGTTTCGTAAGCCAGGATGCTATCTCAACACTTTGGCGGCCAGGGGAGAGGCATTAGAAGCTCGAGGCCAGCCTAGGCTATGTGGTGAGACTCTTTGAAAAGAAAAGAAAAAAAGAAGTTAGAGTGGAGAGGGGAAAAGAGGGAGGGAAACATTTTCTTCAGTGATGTAGCCACGTGGTCAGCACGGCCCTCTGTATTGGGTACAGTTCTGTATGCACACCTGTAGCTAGGAGGAGGGACAGGACAGACCATGGGAGGAAGGAAGGGAGGAATGGAGCATGGAGGGAGGGAGAGAGGGATGAGGGAAGGAGGGAGGGAAGGAGTGAGAGAAGGAAAGGACTAACGAGAATGTTTTAGATGATAGAGCATTTCGGATTTTGGAAACCTAATATATCTGTTGTCTGAACCTCCACGGGGTCAAGTCCAAAAGCATCCTGGGTCTTTCAAAAGGCAATATCACAGCCTGGTTTGGCAGTGCACATCTTTAATCCCAGCACTTGAGAGGCAGAGGCAGACGGATCTCTGTGAATTCAAGGCCAACCTGGTCTATATAGTGAGCTCCAGGCCAGCTGGGACTACAGGGAGACCCTGTCTCAAAAAGACCAAAAAGAAAAAAAAAAAAAAAAGACAAATATCACAGCTGGGATCTGTACCCCAGAGACAGATCCTCCTGAAAAGGTCGGCTCCCCTTTCCATGGCTCCTGCACAGCCCAGGCTTCTAACAAGCGCTGAGCTGTGGAGTGTTCCACCCTCTCCTCTACCTCCTCCGGATGCTTTTCCCAGAATAGAAATCTGCCCTGCTCACACCCCTTTTAAAGCCTCTCCCTGACCTCCCAGCTGCAACAAGGAAGGGAGGAAGCCTAGGCTCCAGGGATGGCTGAGGCCTTCTGTGCCCTCCCCACCTCCAACACTCCCTATAACAGGTGGGGCTGCCAACTGCCAACCCCACCTGCCCCCTCCAGGCTGATGAGGAAAGGAGAAACATTTTCTTCAGTGGTGTAGTCACCTGCTCAGCATGACCACTGTGCCAGGCACACCAGATCTGCAGTGCCCCTCACAGACACACATTAGCTGGGAAAAGGGGTGGGACCCTGGGCAGGACAGAGTGGCTACTGTTCTTGTCCATGGCTGCAGCACATGGCTGAGGGACAAGGTTGTATCTTGGGGGAGAAAATGAAATGAAAGCTAAAAAGAATGTCTGTCTGAGTCATCCATGGCTCAGAGCCAAATGAGAGGGAGCATCCAGGGACTGAGCCCCGCAGACCCCCAGTGCGCAAAGAAACGGAACCCAAAGTGACCTGTGGACGTAGATCCTGGCTACGTAAAGTGCGGTCTATGGACCCTGAGCTGCGAGGTGCCTGCCAGGTCCCTCCAGAGAGCGTGTGCACAGCTGCCCTCTGGGCTGGCGATTTTTACCCACGGGTCTATTGTCTCTAGAGAGCAGGGATTGAGTCTCTTGAGTCTTGGTGTCCAGATGTCCTATCACAGCTATTGGGAAAATGAGCATTGCCTTACTTACCACCCACTCAACAGTTTCTCAAAAAGCTTTCCATTAGCGTATGTACATTAAACCTCTGTCACATCTATGAAACCTGTGCCCGTATCCGATGTATTACGATCCTCTTAACCCTGTTGCCCTCTCTTGTCCCCCCACCCTCCCACTTATCCCTTTTCTTTTCCCAACCAGTTCCCCTTCTATTTTCAAACTTCTGCTTGTTTTGGTAATGCAATGAACTCAAGCAGGGTGGCTCGCCTGAGTGTGGAGGAGGGGTCGCTGACAGGAGCATGGGCAACTCAGGAAACAGTCACTGTCCGCAGATCTTCAGGGACCTATCTGAAGCTCCACCCCAACTCCAGTTCTGGCAACTAAAAGTCTTTCTAACATATTCCACATGCTATCTATCTATCTATCTATCTATCTATCTATCTATCTATCTATCTCTATCTATCTATCTATCTATCATCTACCTATATCTATCATCACCTATCTATCTGCCATCTATCATCTAAATGCTTAAATCCTCACTTCTTTCATGACTAGTGATGTTCAACATCCTTTCATGTATTTACTGGTTATTTGCATATTTTTCTTCCTGGAGAAATGTCTTCTTGGGTCCTTAGCCTATTTTTGAATCTGGTTTTTTTTTTTCAATAAAAGTATTTTATTATTTTAAAAGAGTGTCAGGCTGTTTTTCAATACTCTGTACTGAAAACTACAATCTTTCTCCACTTTGTGTAGTACCATTAGGATTTTTTTTTTTTTTTTTGGTCTACAAGACAGGGTCTCCTTGTAGCCCCAGCTGTCCTGGAACTCACTCTGTAGACCAGGCTGGCCTTGAACTCACAAAGATCCGCCTACCTCTGCCTCCCAAGTGCTAGGATTAAAGGCGTGCACCACCATGCCCAGCAGGATTTTTTTTATATTTATTTACTTATTTTTATTATTCTTTTAAGGTATTCACAATATAAGAGCACAGTTGTTTTCAGATCACATTGACATTGCTCAGTTTGCCATACAATTGGTAATTGGTTTTAGCATCCACAGAAGAGGGATACCATTGGTCGTTTGTTTTTCTGGAACTGTGTTACTTCATTCAGCATGATATTTTCTAGCTCCATCCATTTACCTACAAAGTTCATGATGTCATCTTTCTTTACTGCTGCATAGAACTCCATTGTGTAGATATACCACATTTTCTCTATCCACTGGTCAGTTGAGGGGGACTTGGGTTGGTTCCAGCTCCTTGCTATTGTGAAGAGAGCTGAAATAAACATGGCCGTGCATGTATCTCTGCGGTAAGGTGAGTCTTGTGGGTCTATACCCAGGAGTGGAATGGCTGGGTCAAGTGGCAAGTTCATTCCAAGTCTTCCAAGGGTTCTCCACACTGCTTTCCAGAGTGGCTGTACGATTTTACATTCCCACCAGCAGTGGATGAGTGTTCCCCTTTCCCTACAACCTCTCTAGCACTTGGTATCATTTGTTTTCTTGATCCTAGCCAGTCTTATTGGAGTAAGATGATATCTTAAAGTGGTTTTCATTTGCATTTCCTTAGTTATTAGTGATGTTGAACACTTCTTAAGGTGTTTCTCAGCCATCTCTAATTCCTCACTTGTGAAGTCTCTGTTCAGCTCTTTGCTCCATCTATTGAGTGGGTCATTTGTTTTCTTTCTTCTTTGTTTTTTGAGCAGTTTATATATTCTGGAAATCAATGCTTTGTCAGATGTATCTGTGGTGAAGGTTTCCTTCCACTCTGTGGGTTTTCTCTTCACTTCCTTGATTGTTTCTTTTGATGTACAGAAGATTTTGAGTTTAATGAGGTCCCATTTGTCAATTGTTGACCTTAATTCTTGCACAGCTGCTGTCTGATTTAGGAAGTCTTTTCCTATGCCTATGTCTTATAGGCTGCTACCAACTTTTTCTTCTATTATCTTCAGAGTTTGGGGTTTCATGTTGAGGTCTTTAATCCATCTGGGGTTGACTTTTGTACAGGGGGAGAGGTAGGGGTTTAATTTCATTCTTCTACAAGTGGTGATCAGGCCAACACCACCTGCTGAAGATGATGTCTTTCCTCCATTGTGTCTTCTTGGCCCCCTTGTCAAATATGAGATGGCTGGAATCTGGTTGTTTTAATGTTGTTGAGTTGCTACTTCACTCAGTCAAGTCAGGATGTATGCTCATCCTATTAAAAGTTCAAATTCTCTGCCAATTCATTTGCCTTCCCCTCTGCCTTCTCCCTGTGATGGTTTCTGGGTCTAGAACTAGACTCTGGCAGGCTGCTATGATATGCCCAGTACATGTATAACAGCCCAAGTGCGACAGGAGTTTATTTCTTATCCATGCCAAGTCCTAAATATGTGTTCTACTTTGGCAGTTGGCATGTTTCCACAAGGTGATCCTGGAACTAGGCTCCCTCTGTCAGGATTCTGCTACTCTCTAGTCCTCACTACTGAGGTCATCCAACTGCACAGGTGGAACACAGAGGGACCTCTGGCCTCTTAAAGCCCCAATGGGAACAGCAAGCACCACTCTGCTCATCTGGGTATAAAAGCTGGTCATACGGCCACACCTAGCTGCCAGCAAGCCTGGAAAAATCTAACCCACATCAGGAAGAGGAGGAATGACATGGGGGGCAGCTTAACCCCTGCCATTAGGAGGCAACTTGTATCACGGGGACTTGGAGGGGTTCTCTTTCCAGTCCTCACTGCCCTTGACAAGATGTCCCTTCCACAGATCCCTGCTGGTCTCTATCCCTGTCACAGCCCTCTCCAATGCAACTGGTCCAGTCTGGCCCCTTGGCATCTCACATTCAGCTCAGCCCCATGACTGGCACTAAGTCCTCAAACACCATTGAAATGGTTGAATATTGGGGCCTGGAGAAAAAATAGAGGACAGATAATATATATCAGAGTACTAAAATACAGGAAAATATAAAGAGTAGTCATGGAAAAGGAGGAGAAAGAAATCAGAAATAAAAATGTATGCATAAATGAAGGGATGGGGTAATACTGAGGAAAAAGCGGCAGAGTCGTGTATCTATCAGCAACATTAACCAAATCAATAGTGAATCATCCAAGTTGGTACTGAAGGATTCAGGACACATAAAGAAAGTCACAGAAGACTGCACCCAGAGCTCTTAACCATGGAGTCATCTCTCCAGCCCCAAAATGAGGTTTTTAAAAAGCTGTACACACGTGTGACGTGAGGTAGTGAGACAGGGCCAAGCAGCTGAAATCTAAAGTCACGGCTGAGCATGCAAGCTGTGACACAGTACAGAGGACAGCAGAAGAGAAGTAAATAAATAAATAAATAATATTTTTATTTTATTTATTACTCTTATTTTTATTTTATGTATCTGAGGGTATTGCCTGTATTGCCTGTATGTGTGTGAGTGCACCCATGCAATGCCAAAAGAAGGCATAAGATTCCCTGGAACTGGAGTTACAGGTGGTTGTTAGCTGCCATATGGGTGCTGGGAATTGAACCCAGGGTCATCTGCAAGAACAGCCAGTGTACTTTTTTCTAAGCCATCTCTCCAGCCCCATAAATCAATATTTTTTTAAAAAAGAAAGAACTCTGAGCCAACAGGCCTCGCTAAGCTCCGTCCCTCCAGTAAATCACACCTCTGCTCACTCACTGCCCACTCTCCACTAAACCTGAGTGGGAAAACACACAGGCTTCCCTCCCCATTTCTTCCATCTTCATTTCCTTATGACAGCTCCTGCATCTCAGACAACTCGTATTAAATGAATGTGTGTGCTTTTTGCTTGCTGCTTAGCTTTGTGGTATAGGGGCCTCAGCCATGAACCTGGTGACAAGTGAGGAAAGATCTTTTCCCTCCTAACTGTCCTTGGGCCTGGGCTTGGACTTGGGTATAGCTCGGGGGTCAGGTTATTTCCCAGCCTGTCCAGCACCACATTAAATGAATAAATAAATACATTTGCAAAATACATACATAAACTATATATTTATTTAACTGATTACATTTAATGTTCAGGGGCCTGTGAGTCTAGGACAGGGTATGAAGTGGTACTCTCTGAGGCTTGTCTCTCACTGTTCCATGTGGTGGCAAGAGACAGATATACAGTTGGCTGGAGTGAATACTCAGCAGGCTCGAGGCTCCAGGGAAGTTCCTCTTTGCCATCCAGATTTTTGTCCACTTGATTCCTGTGATAAATTTCCCAGAGGGAATCGCGTTCCTATGTTAATATGAGAAGATGTCAGCTAACCGTAGCTTAGAGCAGGGGAAGGTGAGGCCAAGAGCTGGACGCAGGACGGCTGGGCCTGGCCTTGCCCAGATGAAGGTGAAGTCTTATCTCACAGGAGTTCCACTCAGGGCTGACAGGTGCTGGTGAAACCTGACAAACCCCAGCACATGCACCTGGTTCACTGGGTGCACTGGAGGATGCTCATTCCCAGGGACCCCCCAACCAGCTCTCCTGTGTGCTGGCTGAGCTCTTGAGTTCTGCCAGGTGCCCAATATATATGTAATCAGGCAGAGAAGAAGCTGTCTACACTGAGGTAAAGGGTCTTTTATTCAGGCCACAGGGAGCCTCTTCCAGAAAGTTCAGTAGCCTTGGGTACAGTGTCCTTTCCCTGGGCACACCTCTGGTTTCCTCCTAGAGAGTCTAGGCTGAGCTAGCTCTTGGGTCTCACCTTCGCTCTCCCCACAGGCCACTCTCGTGTTACTGAACTTCAGCCTTCCAGGCTACATTCCCATGCTACACTGCTGCCCTCAGATGCAGGGCTGACCCCCATGGGGGCCTCCTTTCATACAGCTCAGTGTTATTTCTAAACAATGGTCTCTGTGCTCTGTAAAGTCCCCTTGGGCTTCTGTGTTGGCTTGTCTGAGTTTACATAGCCAGATAAGTGGCAGGACCGGAATTTGAGCCCAGGTTTCTATAACAAACTATATTCTCTCCTCTAGGCATGCTGGGTAGGCCCTAGGCTTGAACACAGAAAACGTATTGAATAATGAATTGGATATTTTAAAATATAAGATAAATCAGTACACGGTACTGAGTCTATCAGCAAGCTACGAATCAAGGCCAAATATACATTTGTTCCTATACTTACATTAATAAAAAAGCACTGCACAGGTACAGAGCATACCATATCAAAGATAAAATTTGAATCCTGGCAATGACTTGGCCCCACATTGTGGCTCCCACGCCTCCAGTTGGGCAAGCTGTGTCAGAGCTAACTGTGTGGTATATTCCAGACAACCACGGTGACAAAGGGGTTAGATATTTCTGGTGTCAGAGAACCCCTGAAGGTCAGGGGACATTTAGCCTGGAGAAGACCAGAATTCACATGACAATAAAACCTGTCATCACTAAAATGAAGACTGTCTCCACAGGAGGCTGGCTTAGTGTCAGGATTTAGAGAGGAAGCAACCCACTTCCACTTGAGCTAACAGATAACTTCCTGGAGAAAGAGCAGCACAGAGTGGTCATAAGCACTAGGTTCAGAGCTTGGCCTTGGAGTGCTGCTCCCCTAACCTGTGGAAGGCACCCCTCACCTGTGGAAGGCACCCCTCACCCGTGGAAGGCACCCCTCACCTGTGGAAGGCATCCCTCACCTGTGGAAGGCTCCCCTCACTCGTGGAAGGCATCCCTCACCTGTGGAAGGCATCCCTCATTCGTGGAAGGCATCCCTCACCTGTGGAAGGCACCCCTCACCCGTGGAAGGCACCCCTCACCCGTGGAAGGCACCCCTCACCTGTGGAAGGCATCCCTCACCCGTGGAAGGCATCCCTCACCTGTGGAAGGCACCCCTCACTCGTGGAAGGCATCCTCACCTGTGGAAGGCACCCCTCACTCATGGAAGGCATCCCTCACCTGTGGAAGGCACCCCTCACCCGTGAAAGGCATCCCTCACCTGTGGAAGGCACCCCTCACTCGTGGAAGGCATCCCTCACCCGTGGAAGGCACCCCTCACCCGTGGAAGGCACCCCTCACCTGTGGAAGGCACCCCTCACCTGTGGAAGGCACCCCTCACCTGTGGAAGGCACCCCTCACCTGTGGAAGGCATCCCTCACCCGTGGAAGGCATCCCTCACCTGTGGAAGGCATCCCTCACCTGTGGAAGGCATTCCTCGTTCCCCCAGGATTGCTGATGGAGGGAATGAGAAGTGGGTTTGAGATGCTCAGCACCACACTGGGCAGAGTAGGCCCTCCATAATTGTCAGCTGCTGTCAGGTTAGCTTTTCATTTTCTTTTTTTTTGGCCTTTTCCCAGGAAGCCACATCTGTTTTCCATAGAATCTTCAAAGGCCCAGGTATTGAAGGCTTGACAGCCAACTTGTGGCACAGTTGGGAGGTGGTAGAACCTCTAGAGGGTGAAGCCTAATGGAAAGAAATTAGATCATCGGCTGCCTGAGCTTGAAAAGGATATTAAGATATCTCCTCCCATTATCATGCATGTGTGTGTGCACACGTGTGTAAGGTGTATATGCCTATGTACTTGCAGAAGCCAGGAGAAGGCACCAGACCCCTCAGATTTGGAGTTACAGATATTTGTGGGCTGCACAGCTTACAATATGGGTGCTGGGGTCTGAACACTGGCCCTCGTGATCGTAGAGTGAGTGTTCTTAACCACTGAGCTATCTCTGCAGTCCCTTCCCTCTGCTTTCTGATCCCCAGATGATCTAACCACTATTTGGAGCCAAATGGTAGACCCGGGATGGTCCTTCTTAATGGTAGACCCAGGATGGTCCTTCTTAATGGTAGACCCGGGATGGTCCTTCTTAATGGTAGACCCGGGATGGTCCTTCTTAATGGTAGATCCAGGATGGTCCTTCTTAATGGACTATGCTGCTCTCCTGGTCCAAAGCAATGTGGCCAGGTGACCATAGACCAAAACATCTGAAAGCAATGAACCTAAGTAATTCTTGCCTCTTTTATTTTATTTTATTTTATTTTTGTCTTTTCGAGACAGGGTCTCCCTATAGCCCCAGCTGTCCTGGAACTCACTCCTTAGTCCAGGCTGGCCTTGAACTCAAGAAGATCTGCCTGCCTCTGCCTCCCAAGTGCTAGGATTAAAGGCATGTGCCACCACGCCTGGCTTAAATCTTGCCTCTTTTTAGGCAGGGTCTTGCTATGTAGCCTATGCTGCCCTGGAACTCAGAATCCTCCTGGCTCGGTCTCTGATGCTGGGATTCCAGGCATGAGCCACCAGAGCCAGTTTCTTTCCTCCTTGATTTTTCTCAGGAATTTTGTCATAGCAATGGAAAGCTCTTGATTTACACTTCAAGGTGAACTTCAGAAGAAACATGTAAGTGAAAACACTACATAGAACAATGCATCTTATTAATTAGAATACTATATTAAATATGATAAACATTTTTTTGAAAAAAATATGATAAACATTACAATAACCATATTATCACATAAAACTATTGTACTTTTTCTAGTCTGACTTAAATTCTTAACAGATAAATGGATTTTGTCTTGTAAACTTTAAAAAATGCATGTCCTTGTGTGGGGGGTGTATTGTGTGTGGTTGTGTATGCACATGTGCTTGTATGTGGTTGTGTATGCACATGTGTGCATTTACATGTGGAGGCTAGAGGCCAGCCTGCCTGTTGTTCCTCAGAACCTGTCCACCTTGTTTTTGATGCTCCATCTCTCACTGGCCTGGAACTTTAGCAAGTAAGGTAGACTGGCTGGCTGGAGAGCCCGTCTCTGCCTCCCTAGCACTGGGATTACAAACGTGCACCATCTTACCTGGGTTCTGGACACCAAACTCAGGTCCTTAGGCTTGCTTGGCAAGTACTTAAACAACTAAGCTATGTCTCCAGCCCCTATCTCATAATCGTTTTTGGAGGATAAGCACATTTTTGTTTTTAATTTCAGTGTATCAGTGCATTGCCTGCATTTATATAAATGCACCCGTGTCGTGCAATGCCCACAGAGGTCAGAAGAGGGCGTTGAATTCCCCTGGAACTGGAGTTATGAATGGTTGTTAGCCACCATCTAGGTGCTGGGAATTGAACCTGGGTGCTCTGCAAGAACAGCCAGTGCTCTTCACTGCTGAGCCAGCTCTCCAGCCCCTGATAAGCACATTCATTATTCTATAAATACTTCTCATTTTTTTCAATACTGGGAATGAAACCCTGGGGCTCATGCATGCTAAGTAAGCACTCTATCAGTGAGCTAAATCCATAGACCTCAGTTTTATTTTTAATCAACATGTAATATTTTTACATATTTATGAGGTACAGACCAACAATTTAGTACATACATACAATGTATGTTGATCAAAGCAATGTCACTAACATTTCCAACACCTCGAACATCTGTCATTTGTGTTGGAAAACTTATTTTGAAGCATATTATGGGCTCATATATTATAGTCACTCCAAAGCTTGATAGCACATCTGACTCATTCCATCTGTCTCTTTGTATCCTAGTTTTGTTATCTTGTCTCTCTCCTAATCATTTTATTTAAAATTTTTCTTTTTTTTATTTATGTGTATCAATGTACTGTCTGCATGTAGATTTGTGCACCCGTGTCATGCAATGCCGCGGAGGTCAGAAGAGGGTGTCGGATTTCCCTGGAACTGGAGTTCTCCTGGAATTGGAGTTACAGATGGCTCTCAGCCACCATGTGGGTGCTGGGGATCGAACCCGGGTCCTCTGCAAGAGCAGTTGGTGCTCTTAACCGCTAGGCCATCTCTCTAGCCCCTCGTAATCATTTTTGAATCATTAATAAGATGCTGGGTCAGATAGGAAGACCATGTCTCTGCATCTGTAGTTCTTGATAGTGATGTGTGATATAACCCAAGGTAGAATGGTTGTCACCCGGCTCCCAGGGAGGTTTTGCAGATGTTAATCCAATATTTCAGCATTTTATTGATTTATGCTCATTTGTATGAGATGAGACCCAACTGTTTGGTTTGCCTGAAAAGGTTGTCCACTGACTGATAACCAAGCCATTTATGTAGTACAAATCACCGTGCTGCTGAGCAGCCATTAGCCCATTCACAGCTGAGCAATATGCATTACTATTAAATTAGATGGTGTTAGGTCCCTTGAAGAGGTGGTGGCTAGTTTTTGCTTGTTGTTTGCTTTGCTTTGAGGTTCCTGGGATCACACAGTTTCAAGCCATCTACAACCACTCTCTCTCCACCAGACAGAAACCATCTAGAGCTTGGTCCAGAGGTCCTAAGAGATGAACTTTGCTTAAGTTTAATGCTAAAGTCAGCTCTCAGAGGAGCTTATCGCCTCTCTTTCCTAACATGGTATGTATGTGGAAGCTGTGGTTGTTTGAATGAGTGTCCCCCACAGGCTGTAAGTATTCAGACATTTGTCTCTAGTTGGTGGCACTGTTCTTGGAGGTCTTAGAAGGTGTGGCCATGCTAAAGGAAGTACGTTAGTGGGGGCAGGCTTAGTGAGTTTAACAAGGCTTGCGGTCTCCAGTCGCTCTCACTTGACTTCCTGTGCTCATTTCGAGATGTGATCCTCGGCTTGCTGCTCCAGCTCCAGCCGCCATGCCTCCTGACACAATGGACTCTAATTCCCTGGAACTATCAATCGTAAGCTCAAATAAACTCTTCCTTTTATAAGTTCCTTTGGTCATGGTGGATTTATCACAGCAACAGAAAAGTGACTAATACAGAAGCATTGTCAAATGTGCTTTAAATGTACTTATTTATGCCCTACGATTCTGAATATACATTCTTTGCTTAGATTAATTTACCTGCCTTACCAAACCCTGGGATCTTTGGAAGACTTCCGGTGGTCTCCTTATTCCCTGAAATATCTTTACTTTGTGTAACTTTTCTTAGATTTATGTACCAATTTGATTCTTACCAAGAGGCAGATCCATTCAGTGAGGTTTGGAATTGTTAATTTAATGCAATACTTGTTGCTTAAATGCCCTTCACAAATAATGAATATCTTAGTGTTTTCATGGTTCTGGGGATTGAACGTAGGGTTTCACCCATGAGAGGCAAGTGCTCTGCCACTGAGCTACATCCCTACCCCACAACTCGTGTGCGTCCTTAACAGCCTTGACGTGCCCTTCTGTTGACTCCCCCCCCAGAAATACAGTGTCACCAACATAGATTAATCTAATGTTGTCAAAGGTCTAGTTATCAGCAACAAAACTGTTCATAGCAAACCTGTAACCCTGAAGACAACCCTGGTAGCTGTTTTAATGATAGAATGGCACTCCAAGGTAGTTCTGCCCTTTGGAGAATGAAGTGCTCTTCAAAGGAACTAGAACCTTTTGACTACTGAAATCGCTTTTCTATTAATCAGCGTCATTTGAACTTTCTTCTAATGACCCCTCATTTGGTGAATTATCTATGTAGAAACTCTCCATGTCTCAGGGGAAAAATAGGGAAAGTACTGAACATGGTGGGCTCCTATTTGTGGAAAGGATAAGGTCCAAGACTATTTTGATTAAAATCTGATGGGACCTTCAGCTCACAGTGTGTCTGTTACTCTTTCTAGAAATTACTTCCTGACCCCTTAAGACTGTGCTAAGCATCCTTCCCTGCCAGGGGCCCTGGCAGCTTGCTATACCTTCCAGCTCCGGTGGCCTTTGCTGACACTGCATGCTGGTCCTCATTCATTTCAAGACCAGACAGCTCTTCAGAGCAGGGCTGGGGGTTTTCTGTTAAACACTGAAGACACTGCAAATTACTCTGAGTGGAAAGGTCTAAATGAGTTTTTCAGGGACATTAAAAAAAAAAGCATCAAAAGGTATCTAAGGTCACATGGTGAAGAACTTCTGTGGGGAAGGAGGATCTGAAGAGATATACTGAAGCTCTCGAGGGCCAGAATTCATACCATCTTGAAGCTTTGGTCTGTGACTGACAATTACTTAATGACATTTTCACTTGGGTAGAATTAGGTTTGTGAGTGGCAGGAGGAGGCTTCATACCAAACACTAACACCGCATACCAGTCTACCCAGCTCCTCAGGGCAGCTGTTAGTCACCTGAGGATACCCCCAGGTTATTTTGGGCCTAATTTGATGTAGAGTTCTGTTGAAAATTCTATTCAGCTTTAGGTAAGAGTTAGAATAACTTTGTCCAAGATAACTTTCCTGGGAATAGCAGAGGCCTGCGCAGGAGACAGCAGAGGGCTAAAGCCCAGTCTGTATGGGACCAGCTCTGGGTCACAGGCAGCCTGGAGCCAGCCCAGGAGAGCCCAGGCTTCAGCGTCCTCAAGAGTTTGGATTTGATCACACCAGTGAACAGTCAGGACAGACAGGAGGACAGAGGGTGTCTTAGTATAGTCCCTGTTGCTATAACCGAATATCATAGACTGGGCAGTTTATAAAGAAGAGAGGGTCACAATTAATGGTTGTGGGGACTCTAAAGCCCAATTAGCACAGGTATCTGGTGAGGAAGTGCAAATGCATTACTTTGGTGGCTCCTCCTCCTCCTCCTCCTCTTCTTGTCTCCTCCTCCTCCTCTTCCTCTTCCTCCTCCTCCTCTTCCTCCTCCTCCTCTCTCCTCCTCTTCCTCTTCCTTCTCCTCCTCTCTCCTTTTTCTTCTTCTTCTAAAGCTGCTAATGCCATTGTGGAGACAATACCCCATAACTTCATCTATTCCTAATCTCTTCCCACAGGCCTCTACCTTCAACTAATATCAAGACACACATTTGAGAGTTGAGT
>VZQC01013945.1:244059-464769 GCA_009823505.1 Rhizomys pruinosus | reverse complement strand
TCGAGACAGGGTCTTCCCGTAGTCCCAGCTGTCCTGGAATTCACTCTGTAGACCAGGCTGGCCTCCAACTCACAAAGATCCGCCTGCCTCTGCCTCCTAAGTGCTAGGATTAAAGGCATGCACCACCACGCCCTGCTCCAAAATTTGAGCTTTTAAGAAATATATTCAGCTATCAGAAGAGGTGTTACCACAAGGTTCTTGGGAATTGTGACTGCATAAAGCCAGTGATTTTAGAGTCAGGTCCGCAGCTTCTAAGTATACATGGAGAGCAGACACACTTGTACAATGGCTAGAGGCTGCTCCTATGAATCAGTAGGGGTGCTGTATGAAAAGGTCTCCTCTGGAACTGCTGGCACCTTGGGAATTCTGCGGGTCCTGTGCTAACCATGCTGTGACAAATGGCCTAACTAGGGACAGGGGCCTGTCTGAATCACTGTACCCACTAGGGCATGCATTTTAGTATCATCACCCCACAAACACAAAGCCTCTCACACCTGGAAGAAACTGCTTTGGGGGGGGGCATCTTAAGCCCTTCTTAATGGAAATGGCATTGTTTTCTATTAAAATAATTTGAAGTGTGTGTGTTTTGATTTGAGATGAAATAAAGAGCTGTAATTTGACCTTCTGTTTTCCTTATCTTCACTGTCCATTTTTGTAAGGAAGTGAGTACCAAGCAAAATACAAATGGATGTGGAATTTCTGCTGAACTCAGCAATGTCTTTAAAAATAAATATAACAGTAGAAACAGAAAATCCCCAGGATCACACACCATGCCTACCCTGCACAGGGGTGGACCAGAGCTGCTGCCAAGTCCCAAGCACACCCTCCTACAAAAACAGGTCGGCAAGACGCACAGCCAACTCAACGCCAACAAGCTTTCTTTCTCCCCATCTCTGCTAGAATTTTTTAAGAAGCGCCTTCACGGAGACAGAACTTACACATTATATAATTTTCCTATTTAAAATGTATGGTTCTTTAAAGAATGTTATTAACTTTTAAAAACTGGATAGCATGGGACTGGAGAGACGGCTCAGTGGCTGAGAGCACTGACTGCCCTTCCAGAGGACCCGGGTTCGAGTCCCAGCACCCGCGTGTCAGCTAACAACTGACTGTAACTCCAGTTCCAGAGGATCTGATACCCTTCTCTGACCTCCTCAGGCATTATTCAACATACTGCACTTACATACATACAGACATTACACTCGTATCCATAAAATAAAAATAATAAATAAATAAATTTTTAAGGGGCTGGAGAGTTAGCCTAGTGGTTAAGAGCACCGACTGCTCTTGCAGAGGACCCAGGTTCAATACCCAGCACCCACATGGCAGCTGAGAACAGTCTTTAACTCCAGTTCCAGGGGAATCCAACACCTTCTTCTCACCTCTGTGGCATTGCATGACACGGGTGCACAGACCTACATGCAGACAGTACATTCATACACATACAAAAATTAATAAAATTTAAAAAATTTAAAAAAATTAAAAAAAATTTTTTAAATGCATAGTATATGTAAATATAAATTTTATTATCCCAAGCACTTGAAGATGTTCAGTTCATCAAGTACATCACAACATTGCACTACCATGATTTACTCCTGAACTATTACCTCGCTCACACTGGAACTCTGTGCCCTTGAAACACTAGCTCCCATCCCCCTCCCCAGCAGCTCATTATTCTCCTTCCTATCTCTTTTTTAAATTTTTTATTTATTTTTTATGTGTATGAATGTACTGTCTGCATGTAGGTTTGTGCACCTGTGTCGTGCAATGTTGTGGAGGTCAGAAGAGGGTGTCAGATTAACTGGAGTTAAAGACGGTTCTTGGCTGCCATGGGGGAGCTGGGAATCAAACCCGGGTCCCTGCAAGAGCAGTCGGCTCTCTTAACTGCTAGGCCATCTCTCCAGCCCATCTCCTTCTTGTCTCTATAAGCTTACCTGTGATAAGTGTCTTGTATACAAAGAATCATTTAGTGTTTGTCCTTTGCGGTGTGGAGTATTTTAACATAATATTTTTCAGGATCCATCTGTGTTGTGCCATGTACCTGAACTTATCTTATTATGGCTGAGTAATAATATTCCACTGTTCTGTCATACACAACACTTCTGACACCACTATATGGAGACCTTCCCCACAAAGCAAATCTCCAGCAGTTGGGTGTCCTACAATTTAATTCAATTCTGACACTAACCACTCCATATTACTGCAAGCCTCATACATCAAAGAATGCAATCTCACAAGACTGCCTCCATATCAGATCCCGGTTCAAACCCAGGCTCAAACTAGCTATCAATCAATGACAAACCCTCCTCAGGTTCAATAATTCCTATGACAACTAAGAAAACACTCATCTCTATAGGTTTATTCCAAAGGCTACAACTCAGCAACAGTCAAATGGAAGAGCCTGGATGAACAAGGCACGCGGGAAGGGGAGTTACACTATGGGGCGTCCATGCTCCCTTGATGTGTGTCCCTCTCCTTGTATGCCTGCATGCTTCCTGACCTGAAAGCTCTCTGCTAAATGAGCATAGTGGGTTTTAAGGGAGCATTTCCTATGACGACATACGTGCTTCTAGGGTTGTCCCATGTGATCAGCTCAACCTCCAGCCTTTCTCTCCTGCCCTCAGAAGGAGGGGGGGAGCTGAAAGGTCCCACCCCCAATGGCTGGCTTGTGCCTTTGTCAGCTATCCACTACCTTGACACTACCCTGGAGCCCCAGCTACCAGCCATCTCATTAGCATTCAAGGTGCAGATCCTTTCCTTTTACAGTTGCATGTTTACATAAAGATAGTTGCTATATTTTTTAATCTTTTTATTGATTGAGAATTTCATACATGCAAGGAATGTGTTTTCATCGAGTCCATCCCTCTTCCCTCCTGTCTAATTTCTCACCACCATTCCATCCTAATTTCATGTGTTCTGTTATTGTTTTTTAAACTCACAGAGTTCACTTCGAGCTGCTAGTATGCACATGTATGTAGGGCAATCTCAGGGGCTGGATTCCTCAAGAAAACTCTTTCTCTCCCAGCAGCCATCGATTACCAGTAGCTCCTCAGCTGGGGGTGGGGTTCCTCGCCCCTCCTCCATCCATGCTGGGATTTTGTCTGGTTTGATCTTATGTAGGTCTTGTGTGTGCTGTCACAGCTGCTATGAGTTTGTCTGTGTGACTGCCCTGTGTAACCAGAAAACACTGTTTCACTGTAGTCACTGTCTCTGGCTCTTATGATCCTTCCACCGCCTCTTCCTCAGTGTTCCCTGAACCACTGGAAAAAGGGGGCATGATATAGATTGCTCTGCACTCTCTTGTTCTCTATATTTTAACTAGTTGTAGGTCTCTGTATTATCACCATCTACTATAAAACGAAGCTTCTCTGATGAGGACTGAGAAACGTAATTTCTTGTGGCCTGAATCTGAAGGGGTTGGTTTTTCTCATAACACTCAATGCCACTGTCACAGCAGTGGGCACGTCATGCCAGGCTGGTTGGTATTGTAGGTCCCGAGGTTCACTGCCAGGTAAGACTAATGATTATTTTCTCCCCCAGTAGTATGCATGGCACTTCCTAGCACTCTGAAAGATAGCCAGTAAGGATGAAGCTTCCACATCTACACCAGCTTGATTTCTCCATGTTCTATGACTCAAGTATGTAATGTCATCAACAATGTTGTCTTTCTGTCAAATCCTGGACTCTGACCAAGAGCAACTGCAATAGCCTGTGATGTCTGGAAGTCTATGGGACCTCACTGACTGGCAACTGCATAAGAAGTAACCCATTCCTGGCATTGGGCTTGTTGTCTGATAGCCTGTGATATCTGTGATAGACAGTACCTCCCCTTCACCCCATTATAGGCAACTCTTTTTATTGAAATCTTCTGGGAATTTGGGGACTTGTGTGCCAGAAGATGGAAGCACAGGTTAATCTTATAATTTCAGAACACACACACACACACACACACACACACACACACACACTATACTATACATACTTCAGTTTGATAACTGACTCATCTGTAAGTACACACTGAGATTGTTCCATCTTTTGGTAACAGTATGTATAATGCAACTATTCACCAGTAAGTGCCTGTTTTCAATTCTCTGGGTCTATTTCTAGGAGTGAAAGTGCAGGTACAAGGTTACAGTATTTGACGAATCTCCAAATTGTTTCCACAGTGCCTGCACCATTTTATATCCCTGCCAGTAATATCAAGGGTCACAGTTTTCTTAACTCATTTTTTTCTTGCTTTTTAATCCTCTTTCTTTCCTTTTTCTTTGGCTTGTTTGTTTAATGAATTATGGTCAGCCTAGGGGGTGTGAAGTGGTAGCTCAGTACGGTTTTGACTTGCGTCTCTCTGGGGTCTAGTGATGTTAAGCTATTTTCTGTGTGCTTCTTAGACATTTTCTATATCTTCTTTGGAGAAATATCTATTCAGTTCATTGCCCACATTTGAACTGGGTTCTTGGTCATTCTGCTGTTGATTTGTAGTAGTTATTGATGTCTTCTTATCAGATATATGATTTCTAGTATTTTCTCCTACTTTTCAAGTTGTCTGTTACAGTCTAAATGTTAAAGGATCCTCACATGCATTGAATACATACACGGTCTTCAGGTAGTGGCACTACTTTGAGAGGCTGTGAGGTTTTTAGGAATTAAGGCCTAGCTACAGAAAGCAGATCCCAGGGGTCATGACATTTTTTTTTTTTTGGTCTTTTTGAGACAGGGTCTCCCTGTAGCTCCCAGCTGTCCTAGAACTCACTCTGTAGACCAGGCTGGCCTTGAACTCACAAAGATCCGCCTGCCTCTGCCTCCCAAGTGCTAGGATTAAAGGCATGTGCCACCACACCCGGCTATGGCGGGGTCATGACTTTTGAGGTTATGCTTGGTCCTAGGACTTTCTTCCCTCCATTCTTCCTGTCCACCATGAAGTGAACAGCTTCCTCTGTGCACTCCCATCACCACGATGTTCTGCCTCAGTGCATGGGGCCAAACAACTTTGGACTAAAGACATCGAAGCCATGAACAATTGGGGCTGGAGAGATGGCTCAGTGGTTAGGAGCACTGACTGCTTTTGCAGAGGACCCACTTTCGATTCCCAGCACCCATATGGTGGCTAACAACCATTCATAACCCCAGTTCCATGGGATCCAACACCTTCTTTTGACCTCTGTGAGCATTGCATAACACAGGTGCACTTACACACATGCAAACAATACATTCATACACATAAAATAAAAAAAATATATTTTTTAAAAAACTATGAGCAAAATCAATCTTTCTCCTTTAAGTTGCTTCTGTCAGGTATTTTGGTCATAGAAACACAAATATACATTGTCTTTGTTCTTGAAAATATTCTTTAAAGCATTTAAAGTGCTTACGTGAGTGATGGTTAATATTGTCAACTTGAGTAGATTTAGATTCATCTAGAAGACAAACCTCTAGGTATATCTATGAGAGTGCTTCCAGAGAGGTTTAACTGAGAAGAGAGGGGCCCATCCTGGGTGTCCCCTGAGCTGGGGTCCAAGACAGAAAAAAGAGAAAGCCAGCTGTCGCCCAGCATCTCTCTCTGCTTCAGGCTTGTGCGTGCCCTGTGACCCCCTGCCTCGTGCTCCTGCCCCGTGCCCTCCCTGTGGTGCAGGCTTTACCCTCGTGCCCCTGCCCTGTGCCCTCTCCGTNCATGCAGGCTTTACCCTCATGCCCCTGCCCCGTGCCCTCCCCGTCATGCAGGCTTTACCCTCGTGCTCCTGCCCTGTGCCCTCCCTGTGGTGCAGGCTTTACCCTCGTGCCCCTGCCCTGTGCCCTCTCCATCGTGCAGGCTTTACCCTCATGCTCCTGCCCCGTGCCCTCCCCGTCGTGCAGGCTTTACCCTCATGCCCCTGCCCCGTGCCCTCCCTGTCGTGCAGGCTTTACCCTCGTGCTCCTGCCCTGTGCCCTCCCTGTCGTGCAGGCTTTACCCTCGTGCCCCTGCCCTGTGCCCTCCCTGACGTGCAGGCTTTACCCTCGTGCCCCTGCCCTGTGCCCTCCCTGTCGTGCAGGTTTTACCTCGTGCCCCTGCCCTGTGCCCTCCCTGTCGTGCAGGCTTTACCCTCGTGCCCCTGCCCTGTGCCCTCCCTGTCGTGCAGGCTTTACCCTCGTGCCCCTGCCCTGTGCCCTCCCAGTCGTGCAGGCTTAACCCTCATCCTCCTGCCCTGTGCCCTCCCCGTCGTGCAGGCTTTACCCTCGTGCCCCTGCCCTGTGCCTCCCTGACTGCAGCGCTTTATACGTGCTCCGCCGCTGTGCCTTCCCTGTCCTGCAGGCTTTACCCTCATGCCCCTGCCCTGTGCCCTCCCTGACATGCAGGCTTTACCCTCGTGCCCCTGCCCCATGCCCTCCCTGACATGCAGGCTTTACCCTCGTGCTCCTGCCCCATGCCCTCCCTGTGGTGCAGGCTTTACCCTCGTGCCCCTGCCCCGTGCCCTCCCTGTGGTGCAGGCTTTACCCTTGTGTCCCTGCCCCGTGCCCTCCCTGTGCGTGCAGGCTTTTACCTCGTGCTCCTGCCCCATGTGCCCTCCCTGTGTGCAGGCTTTACCCTCGTGCCCCTGCCCCGTGGCCCTCCCGTGTGCGGCTTTACCCTTGTGTCCTGCCCCGTGCCCTCCCTGTTGGTGTGGCTTACCCTCGTGCTCCTGCCCCATGCCCCTCCCTGGGTGCAGGCTTTACCCTCGTGCCCCTGCCCCATGCCCTCCCTGACGTGCAGGCTTTACTACCCTCGGTCCTCATCCCCATGCCCTCCTGACGTGCAGGCTTTACCCTCCAACTGTGAGCACAATAGACTCTCCCTTCCTTATTTGCCTCTTTTGGCAGGGATTCTGTCACAGCAAAGAAGAGTGACTAATACAGTATATTATCATCAGATCCACTAAATTAGCTGAGTACTAGCTACCATCACAGAAAAACTGACAGGAGGGTCTCACTGATGAATTTTACAAACTCCTCAAAGGGTGAGGAGTCTTGGAAATGCAGCTCACGATTAATCACCCCGGCTATGCCACATGGAGACTCTAGCTCTGTTCCTGCCACAAAACTTCCTAGTTTTGTGGCAGGAACAGAGCTAGTGATAAGTTCCTTCGATCTGAACACAAAGGGCCTTTAAAACCTGTCCTGTCCCAGATGTGTTTCTCAGTCCTCACTCTACTGGGTTCCTATTTTAGTCAATGTTCTATCACTGTAACAAATATCTGCAATAAAAATGACTTATAAAAGGGGAAGGTTTACTTCTGATTCATTGGTCACATTTGGCCCTGGTGTGGTGAACACATGGTGGGAGGTGTGACACAGCAAAGGCTGCTCCCTCAGGGCAGCTCAGAATCAAAAGCTAAAAGCTAACCTCAGGGAATACTGTGAAAAGGAAGAGTTTTTTCTCTTTTTAAAAAATATTTCTTGTATTTCAAATTTGTGTCACCTGTGTGTGTGTGTCTGTTTGTCTGTGTCTGTATGGTCTCTGTGTGTGTCTGTGTGTCTGTGTGTGTCTGTGTGTCTGTGGGTGTGTGTCGTGTGTCTGTGTGTATGTCCTGTTTTTGTGTTTGCTGTCTGTCTATGTGTGTGTCCTGGTGTGTCTGTGTGTGTGTGTCTGTGTTGTGTCTGTGTCTGTGTGTGTCTGTGGTGTGTCTGTGTCGGTGTGTTGTCTGTGTATCTGTGTGGTGTGTGTCTGTGTCTGTCCTGTGTGTGTGTCTGTCCTGTGTGTTGTGACTGTGTGTGTGTCTGTGTCTGTCTGTGTCTGTGTGTCTGTGTCTGTGCCTGTGCTGGTGTCGTGTGTCTAGTGTCTGTGTCTGGTGTCGTGTCGTGTCGTGGTGTCTGTGTCTGTGTCGTGTGTCTGTCTGTGTCTGTGCCTGTGTCTGTGTGTATGTGCGTGTAGCACATGAATGCAGGGTCCCTCTGGAAGCAGAGGGATCAGATCCCCCATGGAGTACAGGCGATGGCAAATCTCATGAGGTGCTGGGAGCTGAACCACGGTCTTCTCTTCACCCCAAAAGGGAGGCATTTTTGGATCATTTAAACAATCATTTAAAAGAGTGATTTTACTGCTGTCTCTTCTGTAATACGCCCTCTTGCTTACTATAGTTCTGCTCCCCCTCCCCACCCTGGTTTCTGTTTTTAGGTCCAATCCTTGTATTACATTTGTATTTTCAGTTTGTTTTCTTTCTTATTCTCCCCCCTCCCCAGAGGGTCCACTAAATTTATAAAGGTGACATAATTTCAGAGTATATATTCTTAGCAAGAGAATTCAAAAGATAAGTCATTTCTAGGGGACTTCCAGCATTTGTAAGCCACACTAATTACATAAATTCTGTTGACTTAGTGGAGAGTAAAGAAAGTTTTTTAGGATTAAGTAGGATTTCAATCTGAGAAAACAGACTCAGGCAGACTTCAAAATCCATTGAGGTTTTATAAATGGCAGCTAGATTTATACTTTCAAACCAAAAGGGTGTGTATGGAGAGAGATTACTTCGATTTTTAGTTCAGAAACTGGTATTGGCAGAAATTGGGCTGTCTTGTAAGAGAGGGATTAGACAGAATGCAGGCAAAACGATACATGAGTCATGAGAGAGGAGGGAAAGCTCATCTTTTATTCTAGTTTCAACTCGCCATAGTTTTCTTCTTTTCTCTCTTTCTTTTTTTTGTGGTGGATAAGTGAATACACATGTAGTTGACAGTGAAAGTGTAAAACCTCAAGCAAAACTCCACAGTTTCAGAATGACCATTCTAATTGTTCTTAGTCACTTATTTATTGTTTGCTTTTATACTTGTTTGGTTGTTTGTTGTGAGTTTTGAGACAGGGTCTCCCTATAGCTCTAGCTGGCTTGGAACTCACTATGTAGACCAAAGCTGGCCTCGATCTCACAAGATCCACCTGCCTCTGCCTCCAGAGTGCTGGGACCAAAGGCATGTGCCACCACTCTCAGCCACTGTTTCTATTATATAGAGGTTCACTGAGATGTATGGAGTTTGAGACTGGGGTTAGTGGTTTGAATACCTGCTTTAATCTAGCTGTGTGTTATGTTTATTTGTGAGTATATTTAAAGTGATTTTATTTTTCCAAAAAGTAAAGTAAGCCAGACATAGTGGTGTGCACCTTTAATCCTAGCACTTGGGAGGCAGAGGCAGGCGGATCTTTGTGAGTTCAAGGCCAGCCTGATCTACAGAGTGAGTTCCAGGACGGCTGGGGCTACAGGGAGACCCTGTCTCGAAAAGACAAAAAAAAAAAAAAAAAAAGTAAAAGTAGTAAAAATATTTTTAAGTGATTAGAATCTGTGATGGCTCACGCCTATAGTCTCAGCACTTGACTTGGCAGACTGAGGCAGGAGGATTGCCAGGAGTTTCAAGTCCCGCCGAGTTACAATAGTTAGACCAGGTTGGGCTACAGTGTGGACCTTGTCCACAATAAACAATTAACAAGACAGTAGGAAAAGAAAGGGATTGGAATGTGGCCTGGTCTCTAGGTTTGCAGGAAGGGTTCCATGGGCCCATTTCACAGGAGGACAGCAGAGATCGACTCTGCTTCCAGGGTCTTGCATCCCAGGTGGGTGTTTCTGTAGGTCAGTTCACAGGTTCAGCTGTGGATGTGTTGAGACCTGACTCATGGAGTCTCCTGGCTCCATTAAGAGCCCCCAGACCAATCTACATCTCGGTGGCACACGCCTTTAATCCTACACTGGGAGGCAGAGGCAGAGGCAGGCGGATCTCTTGTGAATTCAAGGCCAGCCTGGAGTGAGCTCCAGGCCATCTGGGACTAAAGGGAACTCTGCTCAAAAATACCTCCGATATGAAACCAAAACCCAAAACCACCTTGACAGTTTACCCTCAGAAGAGCTTCAGTGGACTTCCCCAGCCCGATACCATTACAATAATTACCCTGCAAAATGGCTTTTCATAGTATATCCTTAAATACATCCCTAGGTGTTTTCATAACATGTCAGAGAAAAAAGACCAACATCTATAAGTAACCATGGAAAATAACTCTCTGTGAATAATCTGCCTTTAAGGGAACGCGTAGCCCTCTGACCGGGGATTAGCAAAGCCTGGGCTTTGTCCTGTAGCTTTCCTCACTCTTGTCATCCTGCCCTTCCTGGTCTTTACAGTCATTAAGCTGGAGCAGGCTTCTTCACAGTCTTCCTATCTGACTGAAACCAAGATCAACTTCATTCTGAATTCAGGATGTGGATGGGTGGGAGTGAGGAGTGTGGATTGGTGGTAATGGCTGGAATTTTAGGACTGTATACCATTGTTTTGGGAGTTTCTACCTTTTAGAGGTGGCATGGAGCTGGTCTGGGACAGATGAAGCCCACCAAGCTACTGGGTAGGAAAAAAAAACAAACACCCGACCTTTCCAACACACCCATGCACCATACCTCTTCTCAAACATGCTTAATCAACACGGAAGTACTGCTTGAATCTTTACCCACTGGATTTATGACTTCTGAGGCAGATATGGATGGTTAATGTGGTCTTCTTTGTTCTCTTTCATCACTTTTAGGCCATGACTCATAGCAAGAAAAATTTTATATTCGACCTGCCAGCTGCACAGATATATGCTGCATACCCCTTAAACATGCATACAGTGGCACCACACATATCTAAAACAAGTTTACACAACAGAATCCCTTCTACCATGTCATGCACTCTGTATGCTGACTGTTTCATTTTAATTGTTTAAAAAATTCTCATTGGGACTCACAAAGTTGGCTTTAAAGTCCAGCTTATATGTAAGTAGTTAGAAAGATCTCTTAGGCTACCACATCAAGACGACACATGCCTGCCCTTCTCCGTCCTCAGTTCTATTTGGGGCTATCTTGGAACATGGTTTGACTTCCTCTATCTGAATATCATTTCTGATAGGTGATAGCGTACACAGTCTGTTCACACAGCTAATAAAGTTACCCCAATCTCTTGAGCTCAGGATTCAAAGACACTGCAAAGTAGAAGGCAGTGCCGCTCCCTCCACTGCCGATATCTCTGCGTGGGGCAGCCTTCAAGGGTGTGGGTACCTGGGGTGAACTAGCCATGGCCCTTTAATTCTTGGGGTTTATGTATTACTTAGGGAGAATTCACATGACCTATTTCTGTGCTTAATGCTTCCAATTGAGGGGATATTTACATTGGGGCTTTCCAGGGCCTGGACCCAGGCTGTTTTGACAAGGGTTGTCCTGCCTTCAGGATAAACAGAGTCAGATGGAGAAAGCTGCAGGCAATACCTGAGTTCCAGCTACTTAGTCTACAAAGCCAAGGTCTCCAAAACTCTTGCCATCTGTAAAGAGAGCTTAATTAATTAGTGAGTTAATTAATTAACACTACACAATTAGGAAACCGGGTTAGAAACATACATATAAATAGTCTCCAGCTTATATGTAATACATCCACTTGCAAGTAGTAGATATGAAAGTGCCTCGGGCTGGAGAGATGGCCTAGCAGTTAAAGCTGAGTGCTCTTGCAGAGGACCTGGGGTTCGATTCCCAGCACCCACATGGTGGCTGAGAACTGTCTTTAACTCCAGTTCCAGGGGAATCTGACACCCTCTTCTGACCTCCTCGGAGTTGCATGACACGAGGTGCACAACGTACATGCAGACAAGACATTCATCACATAAAAAAAAAAAAAAAGAAAGCGTCTCAAAATGCTCACGTTGCTATGGATAGTGAGAATGTGAGCCACGCTCTACAAGGTACCAAGTCTTTTCCATGAATTGGTCACAATGAACATGGCCACGACCCACCATCTTGCACTGTATAAATCTTCACCGTTAACCTCACATAATCAGCCCCATGTGTTCATTTTACCAGCCCAAGCGCCCGTTGACTCTGCGTGGACCATTGCGGAATTTACTCAGTGGCAAGTCCCATGACTGGCACGTCTGCCACAAAGCCAACTTGTGAGTCAGACCTCTGTGTATCCCTTAGCTGTGGCAGGGTCTTGGTACTCTGCAACTCAGTAAGACATTGCTAAGCGAGGCCTGTTTTCACTGGGACCTAGAACACTGAACTCTTCCTTAGAAGAAATGTATTACTATTACATATAATGGTGAGATTTCAGACCACAGACAATCATTAGTCATGACTAAAAGTGCATAATAGGGAAAAATAAAAATGCCATAACGAAATGCAACTCTGAGGGCCATTATTATTATTATTATTATTATTACTGTATTTTACATAAACAGAAATCAGGAGTCACACTTTGATTAAAAATATACACAGATAAGTTTTGCAGGCAGAATATTGTTTAAATTTGAAAAACTCCAGAATGGAAATACTGGAAAAGCTGGGAAAGAAGGTTTTCATTCACACAATGTTGACTTCACGTTTTTTCTAGTTTCTTTCTTTGAACATACACATGGGACCTTGACAACTCATTACACATAAGCTATATGAGGAAGAAGTTAAGCGTTTTAAAGATAAAAATAACAAAATTGGGGGCTGGAGAGATGGCTCAGTGGTTGCAAGTGCCAATTGGCTCTTGCAGAGGACCTGGGTTCAATTCCCAGCACCCACATGGACGGCTAAGAACCATCTTGGGGCCGGGCGTGGTAGTGTATGCCTTTGGTCCTAAAAAGAAGCACAAGGGACAAGGAAGGCAAAGGCAGCGGATCTCTGTGAGTTCAAGTCACAGACCATAGATACATAGCAAGTAAGAGCAACTAAAGGAGACCCTGTCTCAAAAAAAAAAAATAAGGCAGGGAGGTCAGCATAATTTCTGACGTCATTAATTTGGAAACAAAGGATTAAAAACATCAGAATTAAGAGACTGACATACTGCCTTCGAAGTTATGTTAACTAATTTGCAAAAAGCATTTGTTATATCATAAAATATTGAAAGGCCTCAGGAAAGACAGCTATAAAAAAAAAAAAAAAAGGAGATAATTACTTGTGAGAAATAGTGCACTGTTCCAGGGAACTTGGCTATACAGGAATTTTTGCCTACAGCTCTAATCCAAGGACCCCGGTTTTCAAGTATTCCCTCAGCAAGTACTCCTGTTTCCTTAAGTTCTTGTTTAGCAATCTCCGGCCCTCTCTCTGTGTATCTCCTCTTGGGACAAGGGGGGTCTCATCACAGGGAGCAGTGGAGCCATGAAACAGTCAACTGTCCCAAATCCATTTCCCGACCCTGACAAGCCGGGCAGCCTGTAGATGGTGGTTTGCTCCAACTCAGTGCAGTGGCTACAGACGTGGATCTGAGTCTAGAGGGGATGTACTGAGATTTCCAGGTTCTTGTGCTTCACAACAAAGACTAAGACCAGAGAGCATGAATAATGATAGCAACTGGGACAGTTTATTAAAGAGAAAAGTGGCCTGGGGAACAGGAATGAGCTTACCAGCTGGAGTAGATCTCAAGGCTCAAAGTCCCAAGTCCCTCCTTACTCCAGCATCATGACCATTTATAGGTTACCTAGCAGCCATTTTCCTCCCACATTGGGGGGAGAGAGGTTTCAAACACTTGGGTTCCTTAGCCCTGTGTCGGAAAGGTTTTCAAGTTTGTTCTGGCCAATTGCCTTTTTATATAATATGTTAATGTCGCCTTTTATATGTTAATGATTGGTTTGTGTGTTAATGTTTAATATGTTAATGTTGATCTGTATGTGAATGTGTTTAAGTATGTTAATGTGTTTTATATGTTAATTAATGCGGTTTGTATGTTAAGGCTTTTTATATAGGGGAATCATGTTGTTTTACATGTTAATGTTGTTTTACATGTTAATGTTGTTTTACATGTTAATGTCTCCTCCATCCTAACTCTTCTGCCACACCGACTCATTAATATTCCTTGTCATCATCACCCTCTCCAGCTCCTCTCCTCCTCCTTCCCCCAAAAGAAAAAAAAAAAAAAATCTTCACCACATCTTAGATGTCCACCATCATCCATCATGTCTGTTGCTCAAGACAACCTGAATCATACTTCCATTATCTGCACATCTAATTGGTCATCAGGCTTTGTCCTGACAGCATCCAAATACATCCTCTCCCATCACGTGGTCCTCCACTACCTTTGCTCATACCTCACCTTTTCTCCTGGACTGTTGGAAAAGCCTCCAGGTTGGCTAACATTGGCCCACGGTCTCCTCCTCTGCCCTTCCATGGCACCCTCTGAAGGGATTGTCCTTACCGAAGACAGATTAGATGCAGTGCACTTGGTTCCCTGGGTGAGAAGTCTTCAACACACCTTACAGCCAACAGAATATCAACACGACGTCGTTGGCAACTGGCAAACAGCTCCATCCTTCCTCGTGTGCCTTACAAATACCTGACTGCATTAAGTTGAGCTAATTTCACCCACACAAATGTTTAAGAATTCGGTTTGACCACATGAGAATGAACTGAGCTATGATTCATATTGTTTAAAATATTTTCAACATAGGAAATTGTGGCTTTTAAAAACAGGTAACTGTAGACATTATCTCACCTCTGCCAGCTGGGGTTCCCACCATGGGATTCTTAGGCTGTGTTGTAATAAGAGGCCCGAGGGTCTCGTAAGGGGTGCTGGGCTGCTCACAGCTTCATTCAAGCCCCAGAATTGTGGCTGATGAATGGTGACCTACACCAGGTCTTCCACCATAGCTTGTGACAGTCCATCGAAGGTCTCTATCCTTTCTGCTCTGGGTGCAGCCTCTAGTATCAAATCAGACATCTTATTTTTACTTATAAGTCTAAGTCAGTGGGCTCCAAATCATTGAGGGCTACAAAAGACTAACACCCTTTTGCGGGGAATGTGACATATAGGTGAGCACGACAGAGGCACTTTGTTTCTCTCTCTGCTTAACACCTTGTGCTTTTGGGGTGGAGTTGATTGATGTTTAGGCTTTAATGCTCGTGGTTCACTTCAGAATTTATCTGTGTGTTTGTAAATGGGAAAGAAACAGGACTCCAGGGGCTGGCCAAGGATGTTTCAGGTGGGTAAGGGGGATTGCCACCAATACTTAGGAACTGGAGTTCAATTCCCAGAACCCACAGGGTAGGAAAGTGAGAGAGCCAGAATTCTTGCAAGTGAATCTTTCTGTAGCTCTTCATGTGCGCTGTGGCACATAGCATGCAACGGAAGTAGATAAGATGTGAAAGAAGAAAGAAAGGGACTCTAGAAATCCCCTGTCCTTATTTTTTTTTCTTACTAATCTATAGGGTCCAAAGCTCTCAAACACCAAAGGACACTTCTCTGCTGACCTGACAGTCCCTAGCCCAGGTATACCACAGATACTACGGCTTCTGTGCTGCTTGGCTTTGTAGATAAAAGATAAACGGTTCTGGCTGTGGCAGAAAATGAAGCATGGGTTCAAATTGATCCAGAAAACATGCATCCAAACTTCAGGAGGATTGTTCCTGGTCCCCAGGGATACAGAGTGGCTCAGGAGCACAAGAATTCTATTAAAAAGTCAAGATACCTCTAGAAGAGCTATATAAGCAAGGAGAAGACTGGTTCAGTGTGGGTGCAAATACCTTCAACCAACACCCAGCATTAGTCCAGGGATTTGTCATTGCATTATTCAGGGGAGAGATCCAAAAGAATGAATTTATAATTATGAGAGAGAATTTATCATAGTGGCTTACGTGAAGAAGCTAAATGACCATAACTGCAGGGCAGGAGGGATCTGGGAGACGGACATGCTGCCCAGGACCTAGAAGCCACAGAACGGGGGGTCGTATGATGCAGAGACCCCTGCGCTAGGAGGCATGAGGACCTAGAGGCCTGGAGGGAGGGGTCCACAGTCCAAGGCTGAGGTCTTTCCCTTTCTCTAGGTTCTTTTATTCCAATAGTGGTCCACCACCGGGCACATTTGAAAGTTTGCTGTCCAGCATTTAAGGTGGCATCTCACACTCCTCGCCCAACTAGCTACTGTTGCTGACTAGGGGGGAAGCCACATGCCAATCGATCTGTGGAAATGTCGTTCAAAAGACACAGGTGGAAGTGAGGCCTTGTATCGTTATTTAATCAACATTCCAGACAGTCAGTCCATTCAAGGTAACAACACAGAGTAACCAAGACAAGGATAACCAACGGGACCGATTGGGTCTCCCTGCTTTGCAAGGAAAACAACAAGAACAAGGTCTGTTGTAAAAACAGTTTGAATTTAAATCTCACAGGCACAAATAATAGTACAATAAGTAAAACCAAGTACAAATACTCTGGACAGATACATAGGTAAATAGAGTCGTGTCCTAGGGGATGCCCCTACCTGTGTGTTCCATGAAGGCTTGTGCCCTCCCTACAGACCCAGTACTAAAGAAATTAAAAGTCTTAATTATAGTCTCAGCTAAGAAAACATCCAAGTGATTTAACTATCTGAATATCTGAACCATTGTTAGTGTGGCAGGGTCATTCTTGGAGGTTCAGGTGTTGGAGGTAATCAGAACAAAATGTACTGAATTTGCTTGGTCAAATAAAGCGATCCGAAGTTTGGCCGCTAAAAGAGTACAGAGGGTTCCTTACGGACAACCTGTCCGTCCTTGCAGATGCCCATGAAGTAAGGGGGGGCAGATGACGAGAGGGGATCAGAGGCAGGACTGAGGGCACGCAACACAGCCCGAGCCACATCGGCATTGTTCGACACAAATGCAACGGCGTAAAGTGCGGAACCCCACGGAAGGGACTGGGCCGGGGCTCACCGTGACCTGTCCCCGAGGCCAGATGCCGTCCTGGTAAGATGTCATAGCTGGGGCAATGAGAGAACTGAGCTGGCAAGCAATCTGGAGCATGTGGGGAATCATAAAGGCAGTCAGACGGACAGAAAGTTGTAGAATTAAGAAAGGGTGGGCATGTTCCTATTGGGGGACTTTGGGAAACAATAGGGTCTCGCTGTGGAGGACGTCATAAGGTGTGTGTTGTTATCAGAGCCTGGACTTGCACCTACAAACTACTTGAAAATGATCTGCAAAAGAAAATCCCACTAGGGAGAGTCGGAGACACGTGAGAAAGAGGAAATAGAGAGTGCGATCAAGTGGTAGTGAGGGCCAGATGTACGCCTGGCCAGAAGGTGGAAGCATTTTCATCAAGGTTGGTCGAAATGAAGAGAAGGGGAGAGAGATTTTCAAGGAGAAGCCAGTGGGGTTTGATGACTGGGTAGGTGAGGGATACGGAGAAAGGGGAGACATGAACTCAACAGCTCTATTGACTGAGATGAGGAAATCAGAATGGGAGAGGGGAGAGGACTGCTGCGCTGGACTTGGTCCTTAGTGGCTAGTGAGCGGTAAGTCAGAGGAAGTCAAGAACCAGCTGACACTCACAGATCACCGCCACAACTGCCCAAGATAAAACAGAGAGTCCAGAACAATACAGCTGGGCAAAGTCCCTGGTCTGCTTATTTACAAGTCACATCACTGGTCCAAACCTCAATTCCCATGACAGCTGGTCCTGAAAATCCATGCACTTCAGCTTCATTCACATTGGCTTCACTCATGTGTGGATGCCACGCAAAGGCTGTTTATGCCGACCAAAAAAACATGCACAGTGGTCATAGACCATAGGGCCACCGCCAGGGAAAGGTTGAGCGCAAGACAGGAAAGGGGGGGCGCAGTAAGGGGGGGGGGGAAGTCTGGAAAGAACTCAGACACTACTAAAATAAAGCTTGCGTTGTGTGTAGGGAGAGGGGGGGGAAGCCGACCTGAACGCAGAAGAACAAGCCAGGCACAACAGGAACATAGACATCAAGACCGGCCATGCTGTTGTTCCTTTTAAAAAGTAACATATTTCACAGGACACACAGGGACGCTTTAATCCGCAACTCAGGAAGCAGAAGCAAGCTGGCATCGCTGTGAGTTCAAGGCCAGCCTGAAGTCTAACATAGAGAGTATCCAGGTACAGCTGGGGGGCTACAGAGATCCCGCTTCTCCAAAAAAACCCATAAAAAGGAATAAATATTTTCATTCTTTTAATATAGGATGCCAGTTTGTCAGTGTTCAGTAGGATTTTTACATAGATGCTGCATGAGGAATTTGGTCTAATATATTTAGTGTGGGTGCGTGCACTATGAGGAGTTTGAATAGGCTGCATGATGGGTTTGTACTGAAGTGATTGTGCACCAGGATACTGGACAAATCAAGTGTCTTCCTCTACCTTTAAGGACAAGGTTTCTCACTGAAACTGGACGATCATGATGGGCCGACTTGCTGTCCCATCGAGGCAGGAGAAACAAACGGGGTTACAGGCAGGCTGCACTGTCCTGCTTCTTCTGTGTGTACTGGGTAATCTGAACTCAGGTGCTCAGGCTTGCAAGGCAAGCACTTTAAATCTGAGCCCGTCTCACCAGACCCTGTAGTTTTATTCAAGTATAAGTGAAATATGTTTATCTGGTGGTGGTATTAGGAATAGGTCAACAATATAAAACTGAGTTTGTTTTCCCCTGTCATCTTAAATTTTTTCCTAAAGAACTTGTGTAATGTAGATATTTTTCTTCTGTTTATGATTTATGACAATTTATCTTTATGAATTCAATTCTTTGACAGATATCAGAGCCATATCCTGGATTTTTTTTTTCACTTCTGGGATTTCACTTTTCTTCTTTCTTTTTTCTTCATTTTTGAGTGATCATTTTTTGAGAAACACAGATTTCCTCACCTCCAAGTTATATTGGTAAAAAACCAGCAACATATGTTAGTGGGAGGAGATGGGGATCAATCAGTGTCTTCACTAGGCCCGCCTTTTCTTGCTCCAGGGCCCTCACAGAGAGGCCAGGCCACCTTTGGGAGTTCTAAACTGGAGGTGAAGCTAACAAGAACTGAAGCCGCTGTGCCAGAAGCCCAGCCCTGACCTTGATGTTGGGCTTGGGCCTTTCAATTTTACAATTTTGTCATTTACTTTTTTTCTTTCTTGCTCTTCCTTTCCTAACCTTATTTTAAGCCCACAAAATGCTTTTTTACAAGTAGATTTTAGGCAGGGCATGGTAGCAGCCAACCAACCTTTTAATAAAAATAATTATTATCCAGCACTGGGAAGCAGAGGCAGTGGAATCTGTGTAATGAAGACAGCTTGGTCGATACACCACAAGTTCCAGGACAGCCAGGACCTAATAGTGGAGACGCTGTCTCAAAACAAAAAACATAAGTAGAGCGACTTCCATTTTCCTTCATCAATTGCATTTTAAAAGTTTTTATTGTCAATTTGACAATATGTATCTATTTAGAGTTAGTATTTACTGTCTTAAAAAAATGAGAATCTTTGAGTCTTGCATACATTGAAAAAAATGAGAATCTTATAGTGAAATCTTACCTCCACCCTTTGTGCTATCTTATCCTATTCATTTATTTAGGGTTTTTCCATATTTAAAATATGCATATATACATATACCTAAGTTTTTATGTCGGTTTAATTTCCATATACGTATTCCACTCGCTGGCCTTGTCCTTGAGGCACTGTTTCTATGAATGAACTTGCTGGTTTACCTGCGGATTATGGGCACAGGTCCCATTTTTCATAGTGTCTGTAATCTTCGTGTGCTTCCACAATCAAAAAAGTAACGTATAGTTTTGTATGGACTGTAGACACTGTCATCTTAATAAAGGCTGTTGAGGATTATTCTGACAACAATCTTTCCCTCCTATGTGGGGTGGTTTTACTGTTTATTAGGGTGAATCTGTTTGGGTTCTGAACTTAATCGTAGGGTGTGTCCTTCATTCTGGGATGTAGCCTTTCTCTTGAGGTGTGGCCTTTCTAGGGTCTCAACCGAACACACAACGTGTACAGGAAGGCGCCTCCACTGTGGCGAGGGCAGAGCGCCAACATATGCCCACTGGGCATAGCTCATAGCATCATCATCCCTGTTTCAGCTTGCAGCCAATAACCTTTGCCAGGTCTGCAGTCAAGCCCTGCACAGGCATGCCAGCCAACCACCGGGAAGCGCCCGGAGTCTCCACCAAGATTCCTGGGCTGACACCCCTATTGTTCTAGATCCCTGTTCCTCAAAACTCTATCCATCATTCCGACTTCCTCATGCACCCAAATTCCGGCTCTGCCTGTGCTCAGTGAGACCTCAGTTCCCTTGGTCCTTGAATGTTTTGACACAGAGGTCTCCACACCCAAAGTGTCATTTAACTCTGTTCTCCCAGCACTCGGTCCCCTGAGGGTAATGGTAACAGTCTTCTTTAAGGGGCATGTCCATTTGATACATCAAATACAGAAAGAAAAAGGGTCCTTCAGAAAATCGAGAGCAGGAAAAAGAAGACGCCCCAAACCCACCGAGCCAGGAGGTCCCATTTTCCTACGAAAATATTACATAGCCTGCTCAGGCCGGAGGGCTCTGGGCATTAGCCACGTTAGAACACCCTCTCTGTCTTGTTTCTTTCTTTATTTTTTGAGATATATTTTATTAATTTTGTGCATTTCATGTACTGCATCTTAATCATAGTCAGACCTTCACCCATAGACTGTACTCCCCATAGGACATCCCCCACTGAATTTTCACTCATTCTGTGGTAGATGTTAGGGTTTCTTCCTCAAATCAAAGTTTGTGTATCCAGAAGTAACGCCCCTGGATAGGACGCTTATAATTAAAAACCTACCCACCCAGGGTTTAGGGACCACTGCAAAAGAGTAAAATGCATGAAACTGTAGCAAGAAAGCCCGTGGTGGTGGGATGACCACACAGGACAGAGTTTTTCCCAGGCCTTCCAGAAACGTGCTCTATGAACTAAAGCACTAGTGACAACATACACAAGACCCGTGCAAACTGGATCAGACCAGGACCCAGCACAGGACTAGGGAAATGGGCAGGAGGCCCCAACCTTAGCTGACCATTGCTGGGTGAGGGGGAGCTGGTCTTTTGTGTTTCTTGAATGCTGCTAAGCAGGTGAGAGGTGAGTTCTACAGACAGAAGGTCTTGACCTGGAAACCACCCCGTTGTCATAAGGCAGCAGGAAGAACAGGACTTCGGAATCAGGCGGCTCTGCACTAAGGCTAGCTCCACCTCACACCCGGGTCTGAGGTGTGTAACCTAATGCCTCTACGCCTCCGTTTCCTCATCCATAGCTCAAGTATCTCTGCCCATCTTCCAAGAGTGTGGGCAGCAAGGGCCTGGAGCAAAGCCCACATGATGCTTTGTGTTGAAAGGTGCCTACTGCGGTTTCACTCTGTCTCTTGGGAGTCTGTTTTAATATTGGCTTCAATTGAGGGGTAATCCAGGGGAGAGATGACCCCGTTACCACCTTTTCCCTAAAGAGGAAGTGAAAAAACAAGAAAGGAAAAAAGAGTCAGGAGAAAAAAAAAAAAAAATGGCTATGTCTCATATCCTCTACCCGCCCCCCCCATAGGTAATTACCTGTGGGATATGAGACATAGCCTGACCACCCCTCAGTTTCCAATGACACAAGCAAGAGTTGGCTCACGTCTTACCTTTGGCACGGGGCTGCCAGGAAGGGCCTGAAGTTCTGCTTTCGGCCTCCACACGTTCTGTGACTTGGGGATCTTCCTTGTTCCTCCTTTCTCTTATCAGTTGGTACACACAATGATGCTGGCCATGCCCATGTCATAGAGCTGTCATGAAGCACAGGTAGGTAAGGCTTTACCCTCGTGCCCCTGCCCCGTGCCCTCCCTGTGGTGCAGGCTTTACCCTTGTGTCCCTGCCCCGTGCCCTCCCTGTGGTGTAGGCTTTACCCTCGTGCTCCTGCCCCGTGCCCTCCCTGTGGTGCAGGCTTTACCCTTGTGTCCCTGCCCCGTGCCCTCCCTGTGGTGCAGGCTTTACCCTCGTGCTCCTGCCCCATGCCCTCCCTGACGTGCAGGCTTTACCCTCAAACTGTGAGCCACAATAGACTCTCCCTTCCTTAAGTTGCCTCTTTGACAGGGATTCTGTCACAGCAACAGGAAGAGTGACTAATACAGTATATTATCATCAGTCCACTAAATTAGCTGAGTACTAGCTACCATCACAGAAAAACTGACAGGAGGGTCTCACTGATGAATTTTACAAACTCCTCAAAGGGTGAGGAGTCTTGGAAATGCAGCTCACGATTAATCACCCCGGCTATGCCACATGGAGACTCTAGCTCTGTTCCTGCCACAAAACTTCCTAGTCTAGTGATAAGTTCCTTCGATCTGAACACAAAGGGCCTTTAAAACCTGTCCTGTCCCAGATGTGTTTCTCAGTCCTCACTCTACTGGGTTCCTATTTTAGTCAATGTTCTATCACTGTAACAAATATCTGCAATAAATCGACTTATAAAGAGGGAAGGTTTACTTCTGATTCATGGTCACTTGGCCCTGGTGTGGTGGAACACATGGTGGGAGTGTGTGACACAGCAAAGCTGCTCCCTCAGGGCAGCTCAGAATCAAAAGCTAAAAGCTAACCTCAGGGAATACTGTGAAAAGGAAGAGTTTTTCTCTCTTTTTAAAAAATATTTCTTTTATTTCAAATTTGTGTCACCTGTGTGTGTGTGTCTGTTTGTCTGTGTCTGTATGTCTCTGTGTGTGTCTGTGTGTCTGTGTGTGTCTGTGTGTCTGTGTGTATCTGTGTCTGTGTGTCTGTGTGTATGTCTGTGTGTCTGTGTTTGTCTGTCTGTCTATGTGTCTATGTGTCTGTCTGTGTGTCTGTGTGTGTCTGTGTCTGTGTGTCTGTCTGTGTGTCTGTCTGTGTCTGTGTGTGTCTGTGTCTGTGTGTATGTCTGTGTCTGTGTGTGTGTGTCTGTGTCTGTCTGTGTGTGTGTCTGTCTGTGTGTGTGACTGTGTGTGTGTCTGTGTCTGTGTCTGTGTCTGTGTGTCTGTGTCTGTGCCTGTGTCTGTGTGTCTATGTGTCTATGTGTCTGTGTCTGTGTGTCTGTGTCTGTGTCTGTGTGTCTGTGTCTGTGTCTGTGTGTCTGTCTGTGTCTGTGCCTGTGTCTGTGTGTATGTCTGCTGTATGCACATGAATGCAGGTCCCTCTGGAAGCAGAGGGATCAGATCCCCCATGGAGTACAGGCGATGGCAAATCTCATGAAGGTGCTGGGAGCTGAACCACGGTCTTCTCTTCACCCCAAAAGGGAGGCATTTTTGATCATTTAAACAATCATTTAAAAGAGTGATTTTACTGCTGTCTCTTCTGTAATACGCCCTCTTGCTTACTATAGTTCTGCTCCCCCCCCACCCTGGTTTCTGTTTTTAGGTCCAATCCTTGTATTACATTTGTATTTTCAAGCTTTGTTTTCTTTCTTATTCTCCCCCCTCCCCAGAGGGTCCACTAAATTTATAAAGGTGACATAATTTCACAGTATATATTCTTAGCAAGAGAATTCAAAAGATAAGTCATTTCTAGGGGACTTCCAGCATTTGTAAGCCACACTAATTACATAAATTCTGTTGACTTAGTGGAGAGTAAAGAAAGTTTTTTAGGATTAAGTAGGATTTCAATCTGAGAAAACAGACTCAGGCAGACTTCAAAATCCATTGAGGTTTTATAAATGGCAGCTAGATTTATACTTTCAAACCAAAAGGGTGTGTATGAGAGAGAATTACTTCGATTTTTAGTTCAGAAACTGGTATTGGCAGAAATTGGGCTGTCTTGTAAGAGAGGGATTAGACAGAATGCAGGCAAAATGATACATGAGTCATGAGAGAGGAGGGAAAGCTCATCTTTTATTCTAGTTTCAACTCGCCATAGTTTTCTTCTTTTCTCTTCTTTCCTTTTTTTGTGGTGGATAAGTGAATACACATGTAGTTGACAGTGAAAGTGTAAAACCTCAAGCAAAACTCCACAGTTTCAGAATGACCATTCTAATTGTTCTTAGTCACTTATTTATTGTTTGCTTATTTACTTGTTTGTTCGTTTGTTTGAGTTTTGAGACAGGGTCTCCCTATAGCTCTAGCTGGCTTGGAACTCACTATGTAGACCAAGCTGGCCTCGATCTCACAAAGATCCACCTGCCTCTGCCTCCAGAGTGCTGGGACCAAAGGCATGTGCCACCACTCTCAGCCACTGTTCTTATTATATAGAGGTTCACTGAGATGTATAGAGTTTGAGACTGGGTTAGTGTTTGAATACCTGCTTTAATCTAGCTGTGTGTTATTTTTATTTGTGAGTATATTAAAGTGATTTTATTTTTCAAAAAGTAAAAGTAAGCCAGACATAGTGGTGTGCACCTTTAATCTTAGCACTTGGGAGGCAGAGGCAGGCGGATCTTTGTGAGTTCAAGGCCAGCCTGATCTACAGAGTGAGTTCCAGGATGGCTGGGGCTACAGGGAGACCCTGTCTCGAAAAGACAAAAAAAAAAGTAAAAGTAGTAAAAATATTTTTAAGTGATTAGAATCTGTGATGGCTCACGCCTATAGTCTCAGCACTTGACTTGGCAGACTGAGGCAGGAGGATTGCCAGGAGTTCAAGTCCAGCCTGAGTTACATAGTAAGTTAGACCAGGTTGGGCTACAGTGTGAGACCTTGTCACAATAAACACATTAACAAGACAGTAGGAAAAGAAAGGGATTGGATGTGGCCTGGTCTCTAGGTTTGCAGGAAAGGTTCCATGGGCCCATTTCACAGGAGGACAGCAGAGATGGACTCTGCTTCCAGGGTCTTGCATCCCAGGTGGGTGTTTCTGTAGGTCAGTTCACAGGTTCAGCTGTGGATGTGTTGAGACCTGACTCATGGAGTCTCCTGGCTCCATTAAGAGCCCCCAGACCAATCTACATCTCGGTGGCACACGCCTTTAATCCTAGCACTTGGGAGGCAGAGGCAGAGGCAGGCGGATCTCTGTGAATTCAAGGCCAGCCTGGAGTGAGCTCCAGGCCATCTGGGACTAAAGGGAGACTCTGTCTCAAAAATACCCCGATATGAAACCAAAACCCAAAACCACCTTGACAGTTTACCCTCAGAAGAGCTTCAGTGGACTTCCCCAGCCCGATACCATTACAATAATGACCCTGCAAAATGGCTTTTCATAGTATATCCTTAAATACATACCTAGGTGTTTTCATAACATGTCAGAGAAAAAAGACCAACATCTATAAGTAACCATGGAAAATAACTCTCTGTGAATAATCTGCCTTTAAGGGAACGCGTAGCCCTCTGACCGGGGATTAGCAAAGCCTGGGCTTTGTCCTGTAGCTTTCCTCACTCTTGTCATCCTGCCCTTCCTGGTCTTTACAGTCATTAAGCTGGAGCAGGCTTCTTCACAGTCTTCCTATCTGACTGAAACCAAGATCAACTTCATTCTGAATTCAGGATGTGGATGGGTGGGAGTGAGGAGTGTGGATTGGTGGTAATGGCTGGATTTTTAGGACTGTATACCATTGTTTTGGGAGTTTCTACCTTTTAGAGGTGGCATGGAGCTGGTCTGGGACAGATGAAGCCCACCAAGCTACTGGGTAGGAAAAAAAACCAAACACCCGACCTTTCCAACACACCCATGCACCATACCTCTTCTCAAACATGCTTAATCAACATGGAAGTACTGCTTGAATCTTTACCTACTGGATTTATGACTTCTGAGGCAGATATGGATGGTTAATGTGGTCTTCTTTGTTCTCTTTCATCACTTTTAGGCCATGACTCATAGCAAGAAAAATTTTATATTCGACCTGCCAGCTGCACAGATATATGCTGCATACCCCTTAAACATGCATACAGTGGCACGCACATATCTAAAACAAGTTTACACAACAGAATCCCATCTACCATGTCATGCACTCTGGTATTCTGACTGTTTCATTTTAATTGTTTAAAAAATTCTCATTGGGACTCACAAAGTTGGCTTTAAAGTCCAGCTTATATGTAAGTAGTTAGAAAGATCTCTTAGGCTACCACATCAAGACGACACATGCCTGCCCTTCTCCGTCCTCAGTTCTATTTGGGGCTATCTTGGAACATGGTTTGACTTCCTCCATCTGAATATCATTTCTGATAGGTGATAGCGTACACAGTCTGTTCACACAGCTAATAAAGTTACCCCAATCTCTTGAGCTCAGGATTCAAAGACACTGCAAAGTAGAAGGCAGTGCCGCTCCCTCCACTGCCGATATCTCTGCGTGGGGCAGCATTCAAGGGTGTGGGTACCTGGGGTGTACTAGCCATGGCCCTTTAATTCTTGGGGTTTATGTATTACTTAGGGAGAATTCGCATGACCTATTTCTGTGCTTAATGCTTCCAATTGAGGGGATATTTACATTGGGGCTTTCCAGGGCCTGGACCCAGGCTGTTTTGACAAGGGTTGTCCTGCCTTCAGGATAAACAGAGTCAGATGGAGAAAGCTGCAGGCAATACCTGAGTTCCAGCTACTTAGTCTACAAAGTCAAGGTCTCCAAAACTCTTGCCATCTGTAAAGAGAGCTTAATTAATTAGTGAGTTAATTAATTAACACTACACAATTAGGAAACCGGGTTAGAAACATACATATAAATAGTCTCCAGCTTATATGTAATACATCCACTTGCAAGTAGTAGATATGAAAGTGCCTCGGGCTGGAGAGATGGCCTAGCAGTTAAGAGTGCTCTTGCAGAGGACCTGGGGGTCGATTCCCAGCACCCACATGGTGGCTGAGAACTGTCTTTAACTCCAGTTCCAGGGGAATCTGACACCCTCTTCTGACCTCCTCGGCATTGCATGACACGGGTGCACAAATGTACATGCAGACAATACATTCATACACATAAAAAATAAAAAAAAAGAAAGCGTCTCAAAATGCTCACGTTGCTATGGATAGTGAGAATGTGAGCCACGCTCTACAAGGTACCAAGTCTTTTCCATGAATTGGTCACAATGAACATGGCCATGACCCACCATCTTGCACTGTATAAATCTTCACCGTTAACTTCACATAATCAGCCCCATGTGTTCATTTTACCAGCCCAAGCGCCCGTTGACTCTGCGTGGACCATTGTGGAATTTACTCAGTGGCAAGTCCCATGACTGGCACGTCTGCCACAAAGCCAACTTGTGAGTCAGACCTCTGTGTATCCCTTAGCTGTGGCAGGGTCTTGGTACTCTGCAACTCAGTAAGACATTGCTCAGGCCTGTTTCACTGTGGACCTAGAACACTGAACTCTTCCTTAGAAGAAATGTATTACTATTACATATAATGGTGAGATTTCAGACCAACAGAACAATCATTAGTCATATCTAAAAGTTCATATATGGAAAAATAAAAATGCCATAACGAAATGCAACTCTGAGGGCCATTATTATTATTATTATTATTATTACTTTATTTTACTAAACAGAAATCAGGAGTCACACTTTGATTAAAAATATACACAGAGAAGTTTTGCAGAATATTGTTAAATTTGAAAAACTCCAGAATGGAAATACTGGAAAAGCTGGGAAATGAAGGTTTTCATCACACAATGTTGACTTCACGTTTTTTCTAGTTTCTTTCTTTGAACATACACATGGGACCTTGACAACTCATTACACATAAGCTATATGAGGAAGAAGTTAAGGTTTTAAAGATAAAAATAACAAAATTGGGGGCTGGAGAGATGGCTCAGTGGTTGCAAGTGCCAATTGCTCTTGCAGAGGACCTGGGTTCAATTCCCAGCACCCACATGACGGCTAAGAACCATCTTGGGCCGGGCGTGGTAGCGTATGCCTTTGGTCCTAGCACTCAGGAGGCCAAGGCAGGCGGATCTCTGTGAGTTCAAGGCCAGCCTGGTCTACACAGCAACTAAAGGGAGACCCTGTCTCAAAAAAAAAAAATAAATAACAGGGAGTCAGCATAATTTCTGACTCATAGAATTTGGAAACAAAGGATTAAAAACATCAGAATTAAGAGACTGACATACTGCCTTCAAAGTTATGTTAACTTATTTGCAAAAAGCATTTGTCATATCATAAAATATTGAAAGGCCTCAGGAAAGACAGTTAGCTATAAAAAAAAAAAAGGAGATAATTACTTGTGAGAAAATAGTGCACTGTTCCAGGGAACTTGGCTATACAGGAATTTTTGCCTACAGCTCTAATCCAAGGACCCCGGTTTTCAAGTATTCCCTCAGCAAGTACTCCTGTTTCCTTAAGTTCTTTGTTAGCAATCCTCCTGCCCATCTCTCTGTGTATCTCCTCTTGGGACTTCTCATCACACCCATGAAACTGTCACTTCCCAAATCCATTCCCGACCCTGACAGCCCAGCCTGGATGTGTTGCTCCAACTCAGTGCAGTGGCTACAGACGTGGATCTGAGTCTAGAGGGGATGTACTGAGATTTCCAGGTTCTTGTGCTTCACAACAAAGACTAAGACCAGAGACGCATGAATAATGATAGCAACTGGGACAGTTTATTAAAGAGAAAAGTGGCCTGGGGAACAGGAATGAGCTTACCAGCTGGAGTAGATCTCAAGGCTCAAAGTCCCAAGTCCCTCCTTACTCCAGCATCATGACCATTTATAGGTTACCTAGCAGCCATTTTCCTCCCACATTGGGGGGTAGAGGGGTTCTCAAACATGCTTGGGTTCCTTAGCCCTGGTTGGAAAGGTTTTCAAGTTTTTCTGCCAATTGCCTTTTTATATGAATATGTTAATGTCGTTTTATATGTTAATGTTGGTTTGTGTGTTAATGTTGTTTTATATGTTAATGTTAGTCTGTATGTTAATGTTGTTTTATATGTTAATGTTTTATATGTTAATGCTGGTTTGTATGTTAATGCTTTTTATATATCAATGTTGTTTTACATGTTAATGTTGTTTTACATGTTAATGTCTCCTCCATCCTAACTCTTCTGCCACACCGACTCATTAATATTCCTTGTCATCATCACCCTCTCCAGCTCCTCTTCCTATCTTCATCTCCATCTTAGATGTCACCATCATCCATCATGTCTTGTTGCTCAAGACAACCTGAATCATACTTCCATTATCTGCACATCTAATTGGTCATCAGGCTTTGTCCTGACAGCATCCAAATACATCCTCTCCCATCACGTGGTCCTCCACTACCTTTGCTCATACCTCACCTTTTCTCCTGGACTGTTGGAAAAGCCTCCAGGTTGGCTACCATGGCCCAGGTCTCCTCCTCTGCCCCTCCATGGCACTCCTCTGAAGGGATTTCCTTACCAAGAAAAGAATTAGATGCAGTCACTTGGTTCCCTGGGTGAGAATTCTTCAACAACACCTTACAGCCAACAGAATATCACAACGTCGTTGGCCTGGCACACTCCATCCTTCCTCGTAGTGCCTTATCAAAATATCTGACTTCATTACAGTGAGCTATTTCACCCACACAAATTTTTAAGAGAATTCTGGTTTGACCACATGTAGAATGAACTTAGCTATGTTCATATTGTTAAAATATTTTTAACATATGAATTGTGTCTTTTAAACAGGTAACTGTAGACATTATCTCACCTCTGCCAGCTGGGGTTCCCACCATGGGATTCTTAGGCTGTGTTGTAATGAGAGGCCCGAGGGTCTCATAAGGGGTGCTGGGCTGCTCACAGCTTCATTCAAGCCCCAGAATTGTGGCTGATGAATGGTGACCTATACCAGGTCTTCCACCATAGCTTGTGACAGTCCATCGAAGGTCTCTATCCTTTCTGCTCTGGGTGCAGCCTCTAGTATCAAATCAGACATCTTATTTTTACTTATAAGTCTAAGTCAGTGGGCTCAAATCTGAGGGCTACAAAAGAAGCTAACCCTTTTGCTGGGAATTGACATAAGTGAGCACACAGACACTTTGTTTCTCTCTCTGCTTAACACCTTGTGCTTTTGGGGTGGAGTTGATTGATGTTTAGGCTTTAATGCTCGTGGTTCACTTCAGAATTTATCTGTGTGTTTGTAAATGGGAAAGAAACAGGACTCCAGGGGCTGGCAAGATGGTTCAGTGGGTAAAGGTGATTGCCACCAATACTGAGGACCTGAGTTCAATTCCCAGAACCCACAGGGTGGAAAGTGAGAGAGCCAATTCTTGCAAGTAATCTTCTGCCTTCTTCATGTGCGCTGTGGCACATGCATATGCACGTGAAGTAGATAAGATGTAAAGAAGAAAGAAAGAGGACTCTAGAATCCCCTGTCCTTATTTTTTTCTTCACCTATCTATAGTTCCAAAGCTCTCAAACACCAAAGGACACTTCTCTGCTGATCTGACAGTCCCTAGCCCAGGTATACCACAGATACTACGGCTTCTGTGCTGCTTGGCTTTGTAGATAAAAGATAAACGGTTCTGGCTGTGGCAGAAAATGAAGCATGGGTTCAAATTGATCCAGAAAACATGCATCCAAACTTCAGGAGGATTGTTCCTGGTCCCCAGGGATACAGAGTGGCTCAGGAGCACAAGAATTCTATTAAAAAGTCAAGATACCTCTAGAAAAGCTATATAAGCAAGGAGAAGACTGGTTCAGTGTGGGTGCAAATACCTTCAACCAACACCCAGCATTAGTCCAGGGATTTGTCATTGCATTATTCAGGGGAGAGATCCAAAAGAATGAATTTATAATTATGAGAGAGAATTTATCATAGTGGCTTACGTGAAGAAGCTAAATGACCATCTGCAGGCAGGAGAGCTGGGAACCAGCTGCCCAGACCTAGAAGCCACAGAACGAGGGGGTCGAGTGATGCAGCCCCTGACCTAAGGCTGAGGCCTAGAGGCCTGAGGAGGGTCCACATTCCAAGGCTGATGTCTTTCCCTTTCTCTAGGTTTCTTTTGTTCCAAGAGTCCCCACCCACTTTGAAAGTTGCTGTCCACATTTAAGGTGCATCTCACACTCTCCCCAACTACTACTTTGCTGACTAAGCCACATGCCAATCATCTGTGGAAATGTCTTCAAAGACACAGTGGAAGTGTGCTTTATCAACATTCCAGACAGTCAGTCCATTCAAGGTAACAACACAGAGTAACCAAGACAGTAACCAGGGACCTTGGTCTCCCTGCTTTGCCAAGGAAAACAAACAAGAAACAAGGTCCTTTTAACAGTATTAGAATTGTAAGATCTACAGCATTTGGCCACATAGTACAAATACTCTGACAGATACATAGGTATATCTGTGTCCTAAGCCCCTACCTGTGTTCCTGAAAGGCTTGTGCCCTCCTACAGACCCAGTACTAAGAAATTAAAATGTCTTAATTATATCTCAGAACATCCAAGTGATTTAAACTATATCTGAACCATTTAGTGTGCAATGTCATCTTGGTGCTGTGTTGGAGGTAATCAGAAGCATGTATAATTTGCTTGGGAAATAAAGCATCAGGGTTGCCAGAAAAAGACAGAGGTTCCTTAGGAAACCATGTCTCCTTGCATGCCCCATGAATTATGGGTTCAGAATTGACTCAGAAGGGATCAGAGCATGGACTGAGTCACGCATACACACCCCTCCTGCATTTTCTCAATCCTGGTCCTCCCCCGACCAGATCCTCCTGTAAGTGTTCATAGCTGGGCAAGGAGAGCTGAGCTGGCAGAGCATCTGGGGCTGTGGGAGAATCATAAAGGCAGGTCACGGACAGACAAGTTGTAGATTAAGGGGTGGGCATGTTCCTATTGGGGGACTTTGGGAAACAAGAGGGCTCGACTGTGGAGGACGTCATAGGTTGGTATCGAGCCTGGACTTGCACCTACAAACTACTTGAAAATGATTCTGCAAAAGTCCACTAAGGGAGAGGGCTAGCACGTGGACAGAGAGGAAAGGAGAGAGGGCGAAATCAGGGTAGTAGGCCAGATGGACAGCCTGGGCCAGAAGGTGAAGGCATTTCATCAAGGTTGGCGAAATGAAGAGAAGGGAGAGAGATTTTCAAGGAGAAGCCAGTGGGGTTTGATGACTGGGTAGGTGAGGGATACGGAGAAAGGGGAGACATGAACTCAACAGCTCTATTGACTGAGATGAGGAAATCAGAATGGGAGAGGGAGAGGATCTGCTGCGCTGGACTTGGTCCTTAGTGGCTTAGTGAGCGGTAAGTCAATGGAAGTCAAGAACCAGCTGACGACTCACAGATGCACCGCCCAACCGCCCATACCTCCAGAACAGTACAGCTTTGGCAAAGTCCCTGGTCTGCTTATTTACAAGTCACATCACTGGTCCAAACCTCAATTCCTATGACAGCTGGTCCTGAAAATCCATGCACTTCAGCTTCATTCACATTGGCTTCACTCATGTGTGGATGCCACGCAGTGTTGCCCCAAATGCAGGGTCATACCATGGCCACCCCAGGGAAAGGTTGAGCGCACACCATAAGGTCTGGAAAGAACTCAGCACTACTAATAAAGCTGCTGTTTGTCCGACCTGAACAGAAACAAGCCAGGCACACAGGAACATTAGCATCAAGACCGCCATGCTGGTTCCTTTTAAAAAGTAACATATTTCACAGGACACACGCCTTTAATCCTAGCACTCAGGAAGCAGAAGCAGCTGGATCTCTGTGAGTTCAAGGCCAGCCTGATCTACATAGAGAGTTCCAGGACAGCTGGGGCTACAGAGAATCCCTGTCTCAAAAAAACCCATAAAAAAGGAAGTAATATTTTCATTCATTTTATATATTGTCCAGTTTGTCAGTGTTCAGTGAGGATTTTTACATAGATGCTCATGAGGAATGTTGGTCTATAATTTTATGTGTGTCTGCATATGTATGTTTGCATGTGCATGTGGGTGTGTATGGTGTGCAGGCCAGAGACTGACATCAAGTGTCTTCCTCTACCTTTAAGACAAGGTTTCTCATTGAACCTGGAGATCAATGATGTGGCCGACTTGCCTGTCCATCGAAGGCAGGGATTACAGGCATGCACTGTCCTGCTTCTTCTGTGTGTACTGGGTAATCTGAACTCAGGTGCTCAGGCTTACAGGACAAGCACTTTTCCAACTGAGCCATCTCCCAGACCCTATAGTTTTTTTCTTATAATATTTTTATCTGGTTTTGGTATTAGGATAATGTCAACATATAAAACTGGAGTTTTTTCCCCTCCTCTTTTATTTTCCTAAAGAACTTGTGTAATTAGATATTTTTCTTCTGTTTATGATACAATTTATCTTTATGAATTCAATTTCTTTGACAGATATCAGGCCATTCTGATTTTTTTTTTCACTTTTCTTCATTTTGAGTGACATTTTTGAAGAAACACAGATTCCCACCTCAAGTTTATTGGTAAAACCAGCACCATATGTAGTGGGAGGAGATGGGGAATCAATCATTTGTCTTCACTAGGCCCGCCTTTTCTCCAGGGCCCTTCACAGAGAGCCCGGCCACCTTTGGGAGTCTAAACTGGAGGTGAAGCTGGAACAAGAACTGAAGCCTGGCCTGTGCCAGAGCCACAGCCCTGACCTTGATTTGGGCTTGGGCCTTCAATTTACAATTTGTTCATTTACTTTTTTTCTCTGGCTCTTCCTTTCCTACCTATTTTAAGCCCACAAAATGCTTTTTACAATTATATTTTAGGCAGGGCATGGTAGCACACACCTTTAATCCCAGCACTCGGGAAGCAGAGGCAGGTGGATCTGTGTATGAAGGCCAGCTTGGTCTACACCACAAGTTCCAGGACAGCCAGGCCTACATAGTGAGACTCTGTCTCAAAAACAAAACAAATAAGAAGCGATTCCATTTTAATTCATCAATTGCATTTTTAAAAAGTGTTTATTGTACAATTTACAATATGTATCTATTTAGAGTTAGTATTGTACTGTCTTAAAAAATGAGAATCTTTGAGTCTTGCATACATTGAAAAAAATGAGAATCTTATAGTGAAATCTTACCTCCACCCTTTGTGCTCTTATCCTATTCATTTATTTACTTGTTTCCATATTTAAATATGCATATATACATATACCTTTAAGTTTTTATTCTTTAATTTCCATATACTTATTCCACTGCCTGGCTTGTCTTGAGGCCTGTTTCTATGATGCACTTGCTGTTTTACCTGCTTATGGTCACAGGTCCCATTTTTCATAGGTCTGTAATCTTCTGTGTGCTCCACATCGTGTTTTGTATGGACTGTAGACACTGTCATCTTAATAAAGGCTGTTGAGGATTATTCTGACAACAATCTTTCCCTCCTATGTGGGGTGGTTTTACTGTTTATTAGGGTGAATCTGTTTGGGTTCTGAACTTAATCGTAAGGTGTGTCCTTCATTCTGGGATGTAGCCTTTCTCTTGAGGTGTGGCCTTTCTAGGGTCTCAACCGAACACACAACGTGTACAGGAAGGCGCCTCCACTGTGGCGAGGGCAGAGCGCCAACATATGCCCACTGGGCATAGCTCATAGCATCATCATCCCTGTTTCAGCTTGCAGCCAATGACCTTTGCCAGGTCTGCAGTCAAGCCCTGCACAGGCATGCCAGCCAACCGCCGGGAAGTGCCCGGAGTCTCCACCAAGATTCCTGGGCTGACACCCCTATTGTTCTAGATCCCTGTTCCTCAAAACTCTATCCATCATTCCGACTTCCTCATGCACCCAAATTCCGGCTCTGCCTGTGCTCAGTGAGACCTCAGTTCCCTTGGTCCTTGAATGTTTTGACACAGAGGTCTCCACACCCAAAGTGTCATTTAACTCTGTTCTCCCAGCACTCGGTCCCCTGAGGGTAATGGTAACAGTCTTCTTTAAGGGGCATGTCCATTTGATACATCAAATACAGAAAGAATCCTTCAGAAAATCGAAGCAGGAAAAAGAAGAGCCCCAAACCCACCGAGCCAGGAGGTCATTTTCCTACTGAAAATGATTACAGCCTGCTCAGGCCTGGAGGGGACTCTGGGCATTAGCCACTTTAGAACACCCTTCTCTTTCTTGTTTCTTTCTTTATTTTTTGATATATATTTTATTGAATTTTTGTGCATTTCATGTACTGCATCTTAATCATATTCAGACCTTCACCCCTAACTGTACCCCCATAGACATCCCCCACTGAATTTCACTCATTCTGTGGTATATGTTAGGGTTTCTCAAATCAAGTTTGTGTATCCAGAGAGTACGTGCCCCTGGATAGGACTCTTATATTAAACCTCACCCACCCAGGGTTCAGGGACCATTGTGAAAGAGTATGCATGAAGACTGTACAAGCCCGTGGTGGTGGATGACCACAAGGAACAGAGTTTTCCAGGCTTCCAGGAACTTGCTCATATGAACTCAAAGCACTAGTGACAGCATACACAAGACCCGTGCAAACTGGATCAGACCAGGACCCAGCACAGGACTAGGGAAATGGGCAGGAGGCCCCAACCTTAGCTAGATCAGCGCTGGGTGAGGGGGAGCTGGTCTTTTGTGTTTCTTGAATGCTGCTAAGCAGGTGAGAGGTGAGTTCTACAGACAGAAGGTCTTGACCTGGAAACCACCCCCTTGTCATAAGGCAGCAGGAAGAACAGGACTTCGGAATCAGGCGGCTCTGCACTAAGGCTAGCTCCACCTCACACCCGGGTCTGAGGTGTGTAACCTAATGCCTCTACGCCTCCGTTTCCTCATCCATAGCTCAAGTATCTCTGCCCATCTTCCAAGAGTGTGGGCAGCAAGGGCCTGGAGCAAAGCCCACATGATGCTTTGTGTTGAAAGGTGCCTACTGCGGTTTCACTCTGTCTCTTGGGAGTCTGTTTTAATATTGGCTTCAATTGAGGGGTAATCCAGGGGAGAGATGACCCCGTTACCACCTTTTCCCTAAAGAGGAGTAGTCAGGCTATGTCTCATACCCCATAGGTAATTACCTGTGGGATATGAGACATAGCCTGACCACCCCTCAGTTTCCAATGACACAAGCAAGAGTTGGCTCACATCTTACCTTTGGCACGGGGCTGCCAGGAAGGGCCTGAAGTTCTGCTTTCGGCCTCCACACGTTCTGTGACTTGGGGATCTTCCTTGTTCCTCCTTTCTCTTATCAGTTGGTACACACAATGATGCTGGCCATGCCCATGTCATAGAGCTGTCATGAAGCACAGGTAGGTAATGAGGGGGACTGGTTCTGCCCCTTCCAGGGTGGCATGAAAAGGACAGGCAGGATTCAACTCTGTCACTCACCCTCCCCTCACTTCTTGGCTGCTCTATGCTCTCCCCCCCAGCAATCAACCAACCCTATGCAGCCTCAAGCCATCATCAGAGAGAGAATCAGTAGCTGAAGGCTGGCAAGGCACCACGCTCTCAGGTAAGTGGAGGAAGCTGCCCTGGGCTCGAGGCTCTCCCCACACTGCATGCCCTGGGCCAGCTCTAGAACCCCAGAGGGTCACATTCCTTTAGTTCTGGGGCCCGGAACCAGTCTTTCCTGTTCTTATACTGAGCCACTCCCTATACCAGGGAAGCAACAGCTAGCAAAAGACATGAAAATCCTGCTCTGTGGGGACCATGTTGGGAGGAATCAAAACAGGCAAACATGAAACCTCCATAGCGTGGTGCCGAGCGCTTTGTGGAAACGCAAAGCAAACAACAGATGGAGGGGGGAGCTAGAGGGCCCCAGAGCGCATGTCCGCCAGAGGAGGCCCCAGAAGGAGTCGGCGAGCACGGACAGTGGGAGGAGGGTGCCCAGGCGGGAGGAGGGTGCCCAGGCGGGAGGAGGATGCCGAGGCGGGAGGAGGATGCCCAGGCGGGAGGAGGATGCCCAGGCGGGAGGAGGATGCCCAGGCAGGAGGAGGATGCCCAGGCAGGAGCAGGTTTGAATGATGGTTGAGGGCTCGTAAGGCCTCTGGAGCGCAAAGGTGGCCACAGTGAAGAGGCCAGGTGTACACCGGAGAGACCCCTGCATGGACACTGAATTTCACAGATGCTGAAGGCCCTTTGCAGAGTTCTGAGCAAATGAGTGACAGCCTCTGACTTCAGGAAGGATCATTAGGCTGATGTGTAGAAAGAAAACTAGATGAACTGGGTGTGACAGCTCCACGGCCGATTGGAGTGGATGGTCTGGCCCGGAGGACAGCAGTGTCGGCAGGAAGTGGCACTTGGTGCCTGGGTAGGTCCTGAAGGCAGATAGCTGCAGGACATGCTGGCCCGTTGGTTGTGGAGGATGAGTGAAGGGGAAGAGAAGGCCAGATGCAGAAACAAGCCCATCTGCTACCTAGTCAGCAGTGTGGAAAGACAATACACAGAACGAAAGAAGACACTTGCACGTCATTCATCTGATCAAAGTTTAATATGCAAAAACCAACTCCTGTAACTCAACAACAACAGCAAAGTAAAACCAACCTAAAAATGTACAAAGTAACTGCATAGACACATCTGCCAGATATTAAACAAATGAGTAATGGGCACGTGAAAAAATACACAATACTGCTTGTCATTAGAGAAATGCTACCCGAAATCCTGATAAAAAGCCAGAGTCACACTCCTGTATGACTGTAATCAGGAAAGCACTAGTCGCTGCTAAGGATGCAGAACGGCTGGAGCATGATGCACTGAATGCGCAGCGGTGCTGCTACGCGAAGGGGAGGGTTTCGTGATTCCTTAAACAGCTAAGCCACATTGCCAGCTGATCCAGCAATTCCAGTCCTTGGTTGATTCACAGCAGAATTGAAAAGACATTTGAATATGTGCTTATATGTGGATGTTTATAGCAACACTAGGTACAAAAGTTGGAACAACCCCAGAGTCCATTCATTCATGGGTGTGTATAAACAAAACCTCTCACTCTCTCTCTCTCTCTCTCTCTCTCTCTCTCTCTCTCTCTCTCTCTCTCTCTCCTCTCTCATACATACACAAATTGTGGAATATTATGGGCTGTTACTGAAGAATAATATCTGAAATATATTACAACACAATGGATCCTTACAAATACTATGTTAAGTGGCACAAACCAGCTACGATTCCACTTACAGGAAGTACTTAGAATATGTAGATACATAGACCACATTAGGAAAGTTATCAGAGTGTGGGGAAAGATGAAATGGGGCACTGTTTATTATTAATTGATGAGAGTTTCAGGTGGGGCTGGTGATTAATTAATGCCACTGAATTGTACACTTACCATGGTTACAATGGCTAACATAGCTCACACACACACACACACACACACACACACACATCAGCCTCTATATCATAGCCTCTGCAATCTCAGAGTCAACCAAATCCCATATTCAATCAAAATATTTTAAAGAAAAAATCATATTTGTACTGAACATGTACAAACTTCATTCTTGTCATTATTTCACAAACAAGTAAAAAATTATTATTATTGAAAAATTATTCTCTAAATAGTGGAACAACTAATTACATAGCACTTGCATCCTATTTGTTACTTGGGGTAATATTTAGGAAGAGCAGATTTAGGAAAAAGTGCAGGTGAGAAAATTTCTCCAATAAATGAAATCAGACTGACGGTATGAAAAATTATGGTGAAACTGGAGCACGCCGCTGTTTAGAGAAGACCCTAATGTCTTTTGGAGAGGAGGAAGAAGGTCCCATTGCCAAGGAGAAGGACTCTATAACATGGGAAGTGCTGTCTTCTCCATGACAATGAGAAAGGAAACCTTTGTGGAATCCATCAGAGAACTGAAGCCAAGCAGTAATCAAGAAAAATGGATTTCAAAGTGGCACCAGCCCTTCCCGGGGCAAGGAGAGTATACATTTACTTGCAAACTCATTCTCATGACCCTCATAAGCAGAGGACAGGTCAGAAGGCAAGAGAATGTTCCCTGGGTCAAATGGGAGGTGACAAACTGCTGATGAAGAGCCACCTCCCTCCTTTAAACCTTACCCTGCTGAGAAGCAAAAGTCACTAAGACAGTGTCAGCAACCCCTGTGCCCATAAGTGTGGGAAAGAATGGGGAAAAACATCTGTCAATGAGGGCAGAAGGAAGAGGTCCACCAGGACCCAGGCATGGACCCATAGCTGCCAGGGATGCATGGCAGAAGCAAAAAATCCTAGGGCATCATGCACAGGTGAGAAACTGTTTGGGTGCCAACATCCTACACATTTACTAAGAAGAAGTCTACAGTTAACGAGGAGAGTCAGGGAACTTCCACCCAAGTCCAAATACAGACATGGGCAGCTTGGTTGCCAAGACGAAGAGTGGCGAGATGCTTCCCAAGAAGGCCCATCCTGAGACCCAGGTGACAGCACTCTTCTACACACTGTCCAACGTTCAATCAAAAATCACAAGACATGCCAGGCATAGTGGCACACGCCTTTAATCCTAGCATTTGGGAGGCAGAGGAAGGTGAGTTCAAGGCCAGCCTGGTCTACAGAGTGAGTTTCCAGGACAGCTGGGGCTACAGGGAGATCCTGTCTTGAAAAGACAAAAAAAAAAAAAAAAACCCACAAGACATAATTAGAGCAAGAAAAACACCCAACCCACAGTAAAGTAATCAATTAAGGTGAAGCACATATTACATGTGTCAGACAAAGGTTTCAAAAATAGCTGATCAATTTGTCAGAAAATGTGGTCAGTGTGCATAAACAGGAAGAATTTCAGCAGAGAGATGGAAGCTATCAGAAGTGGAAAGAATCTGGAAAGAATCAGAAGTTCAGGCTGGGTGTTTGGCAGGCATTGCCTCTAAGGAGAGTGATGACTGCACTTGGTGATTTTGTGTTCAGTCCTTTGGAGGACTCCAAGCAGACTGTGACGAAAATCATGGACTCTCTGTGTCCAGCTTGGATTTGTCGAAAAAATTGTAGGTAAAGTCTTCCAGCTTTCAAATGCAGAACACAAATAATATAATAGCAAACCACAACATCTTCTATACTGCACATTGTTACCAGAAGAAAAGGCACAAGTGAAATTCATATTGAGGAAGGAAGAAGAAGGGTGATGGGATTAGAAAAAGCAAAGACTCAGGACTGGAGAGGTGACTTGGCAGTTAAAAGCATTGGCTGCTCTTGCAGAAAATCCCAGCGCTCACATGGCAGCTGACAACCATCTGTAACTGCAATTCCAGGGGATCCAATGCCCTCTTCTGTCCTCCCTGGGCACCGCACAACATGGGCCCAGTTACATACATGGAGGCATGTGCTGGACAGCTTTAGCGTCAACTTGACACACCTGGGTTGAGGTCAGTTGGGGAATTGGCTCCATTGGATTGGCCTGTGGCCACATCTGTGGAGTATTGTCTTGATGGTTGAGCAGTGTGGGAGGGCCCAGCCCACAATGAGTGGGGCCACCCTGGGCATGTTGTTGTGTACCATATAAGAAGGCGGGCTGGGCATGAGCCAGGGGACCAAAGCCAGTGAACAGCATTCCTCCATGGCCTGTGCTTCAGCTCCTGCCTCCAGGTTCCTGCCCTGAGTTCCTGCCTTGGGTTCCCTGAGTGATGAACTACGACCCAGGAGATGTGAGCTGAATAAACCCTTTCCTTCCCAAGTTGGTGTCAGAGTGTTTTGTCACAGCAATGGAAGACAAACTAGAACAAGGCACAAAACTCATAAACATAAAATATAAACAAACAAATAAATTTTAAAAGAAAAAGCACACACTCTTCATATTCACAAAAGTGTCCCTTGAGTGAATGGAAAATTGAAAATGCTTAAACATTTGGTAAGAATTAAGCCCTTGGGGGCTGGAGAGATGGTTAAGTGGGTGAAGTCATTGCCACCAAGCCTGACTCCCAAGTTCAGTCCCTGGAATTCACATGCTGGAAGGATAGAACCAACTTCTACAAGCTGTTCCCTTATTCTAACATCCACAGACCTACATACATACACCAAACCAACCAATCAATAAAGAAATAGAGAGAGATAAATGGAAAAAAAAGAAATAGGGAAAAAAAGAAACAAATCCTTAAAGTTGCCAGGAGGACTTCAAAGAGAGGATAGCAGAGAGAGTAGAGACCCATGGGTGGGAAGCAATGGCCTCCTGATATAAGATAAAGAGAGGGTGGCAGAGAGAGTAGAGACCCGTGGGTGGGAAGCAACGGCCTCCTGATATAAGATAAAGAGAGGGTGGCAGAGAGAGTAGAGACCCGTGGGTAGGAAGAAACGGCCTCCTGATTTAAGATAAAGAGATGGTGGCAGAGAGAGTAGAGACCCGTGGGTGGGAAGAAACAGCCACAAATTAAAATATGTAATGTCAGGTCAAAGAATTCCTTCCAAAGCTGAATCATTAGATTGAACCCAAGGTAAGGTAGTCAGTGAACTGCTAAGAGTTAAACAGAAGCAAGGCATGGTGGCGCAGGCCTTTAATCCTAGCACTTGGGAGGCAGAGGCAGGCAGATCTCTGTGAGTTCAAGGCCAGCCTGGTCTACAGAGTAAATTCCAGGACAGCCAGAGCTACAGGGAGACCCTGTCTCAAACAGACCTAAAAAAAAAAAAAGTTAAACAGAATGCCCTTAGACTCCCAGCAGCCAGGAGATAACGGTCACTGACGCCCTCCACCAACCAATCAAGAGTGAATTACAATCATGTTTTTACAGGAAACGCCTCAAAGCAGGCATTTTCCATTTACCTTTTTCTCAGGGGCTTCTTGGAGTATAATCTCTACCAAAATGAGGAACTAATGAGAAAGAAGACACATTCTTAAATCGGCTTCTCTAGTAAGGTTGAGGGAAAAACCTTCCTAGTTGGTGGTGAGAAAACACTAGGCAAAGGTCTACCGGCCATGAGAGGCCAGGCAGAGGGCTGCAGGAAGAACATTGCCAGGAAGAAGTGGTATTGCAGCTTATCTGCAGTATTTTGACCACTGCGACATTTGTATTCTGAATGTCTGGGAGTGAATTCGTGAAAATTTATACAAAAACTTGAGGCAGGGGCTTGGGACATGGCTCAGTCAGTAAAACGAGGACTTGAGGTTGATCCCCAGAACAAAGTCTCGGGGCTGGAGAGAGGGCCTAGCGGTTAAGAGCACTAATTGCTCTTGCAGAGGACCTGGGTTCAATCCCCAGCACGCACATGGCGACTGAGAACTGTCTGTAACTCCAATTCCAGGAAACTCCAGTTCCAGGGGAATCCGAGACCCTCTTCTGACCTCCCAGGCATTGCATGACACGGGTGCACAAACCTACATGCAGACAGTACATTCATACACATACAAAAAGAAATAAAATTTAAAAAAATTAAAAAAATAAAAATAAAAATGGATAGAATCTATCACTAAAAAAAAAAAGAATATCTGTCTCACACAGGGGGCTCTGTGTGCCATCCCTAGTATTGCAAAGAAGGAAGGAAGGGAGGGAGGGAGGGAAGAAGGGAAGGAGGAAGGACTGTGGCACATACATGTAATGCCAGCACTTGAGAGACCAAGGCTGGAGAATGATGAATACAAGGCCAGCCTGGGCTATAGCACGGCCCTGTCTCATAAACAAAACAGAAAATGGCAAAAACCAAGCAAGTTAAGCCACCAAATGAACAAGGGAGTAGATATCAGAGCAAGGTGGCTGCAAGCTGGGAACAAAGATCGGTGACCACACCTGAAGGCAGGAAAAGGCAGGAAAGAATTCTGCAGAGCTTCAGAGGGATGTGGACGCCTCAACCTCACAGTCTAGCCTCCAGAAGCATCTGAGTTGTTCTAAGCCACACAGCTGGGATTTATGTCACAGCACCCTGGGAACAGCGTACTTACTCTCCTCATGGTCAGCACTCACGTCTTGAATAAGTCCTCGCTCAACTGCCCAGTGGCCTGGGCATCCGTGCTGACGGCCTCACCAAAGGCCACCATACACTGGTCTCCCCGCTCTGTCAGCAGAACCTCAGACTTTGTCACCACAGAGATCTGCTGACAATCCTTTGCTGGAGAAAGTGTTCACTGACTATGCTTAAACGCATTCCAAGCTAGGCGCACTCACTCATACCTAAAATGTCAGCACTTGGGAGGTGAAGGAAAGAGGGTCAGGAGTTCAAGGTTAGCTTCAGCTACACAATCAATTCAAAGCCAGCCTGGACTACATGAGACCTTATCTCAATAAATACACTCTAAATTGTGGGAAGATCCAGTTTTAATTAGGGGCTTGTTCTCAGCCAGCACCCCTCAGGGCACCATGTGGGAGTCATGGGATTTCTCTGACCCCACCCCAAGAAAGAGCAAGCAATGTGGCCCAGGCACACGATGCTAGGTGGAGCAGCAGTATACCATGGTGTGTAACTGGGGGTCTGTAATTAGCTCTGGGACCTGATGTCATTTTGCTTATAAAAGTGAGTTGCAGCAGGCAATAAAGCGAATTCTCCATTACCATCATAACATAATTCGCGAGCATTATTTCTGTGCACATACAGGCGAAAGCAGGCCTGGATTTCGAGTGTCGTGGCCAGTGGCCAGTGGGTTAGACAGCGGTCCATCAGACCACTAACCTGGTAATCTGGTGTGGGGCTGGACAGAGATCTATCAGGTCACCAGCTGTGGAGTGAATTGTGAGTGGGCATAGGCTGAAGATAGGCCATCAGCCATCAGCCTGAAATCCCTGTCCAGAGACCAGCAGTCTTTGGGCAGGTGGAAAGCACAGCCAAGACAGGAAACATTCTGTTCTCCCAGGCTAAGGACCTGAATTGGAAGGACCTCAGGTCAGGTTACGAAAGTAACCAACTGACTGAGGGGTTGGGTCCCTACAGTGGCCACAGGCGGGTACCGTGCTCCCCTTCCCTTAGCAGAACTGCGCTGTACCTATTCGTAGCAAGAGAAGCTCCCACTCTAAATTACATACCAGCTGTGTCCAGCCAAGTGGAAAGCTTTTCCTTTATCCCTGGTAAGTCCCAGGCCCGCCTTCCTCAGTAGCTGTTCCAGATGGGTTTTCTTCATTTTCCTGGAATCAAACCTGAGTGTGGTTCCACTCTGATCATTGTCCTGTGTTTTCAGCCCAAGTCTTTCACACCCCAACCACGGACCCCCCAGCCTGGTGGCCCACCTGACCTTTGTATACTCTGTTCTTTAGTCAAGCAGGACTCTCCCTGGAGGCTCAGCTTCCCTGAAAGTGTCCTGGGGTACTTTCAATCCAAAAGGGTAGTCTCTCTCGGAAGCCGTGACAAAGCACTGTGTTTTCCCAGAGAGTTGAGAGCTGATGCGTCCACACAGCCGTGTGGCTCATTCACCTGAACTACTGACCCTTGCACTGGCCTTCGCCTCTCCGATCAGCCACCCGCACCAGCATTGCATCTTCATCTGGTCCGCATGCGGTCTCTGTCCTACTGCAGAATCTCCTATTTAGAGGGGTCCCTCCTGGAAGGAACTTCTACCCTGCCTCCCCCTGACTCCCAGGGAGCCTGCTCTCCTCCCCCATCAGCTGCTCCTTAGCCGGTTCTCCTACTCCTTCATTTTTTTTTTTTTAATGTTTTTTTTTTTTTTCTTTCCCACTCAGAATCAGAGCTATGCATCAAAGGTATACAGTATGAGTTCAACCTAATTGCATGTAAATTATAGTACTAATGAGTTCAACTTGGGAATTCGTATGTCTTCACTTACAAGACTCTGTTTCTGTGCAACTTGATGAATGGCATATGTGAAAATGAGCAGTACAAATATGAGAAACCATTGTTAATAACTACAGCTAGGATTTTTACTACCAAGTGTTCTGACAGGAGGGGCTCATGTTCGATAGAGGAGCTTCAGAAGCTTGCTGAAGAACATAATTCTCATAACAAACCTGGGAGCCATCACTGGTGGAAATTTCCAGAATGTGACAGGAATTCAAGAGAGCCAGGCAAGAGTGGATTCTCACAGTGAATAGGACCACATGCCAAAGAAAATGATGGAATTAAAGAAGAGCCCAGGGGTCAGCAGAGCATGATGGACAGGGACTGACTCGCCCCGGCTTTCTAAGGCAGTGGCTCTCAAATTTCTTTTTTCAAACACTAGAATTCTTCCTCCAAATCAAAACCAAACAAAAGCAGAACTCTGATGAAAGCTGAGGTCAGAGGTCTGGAGCCTTGTCACTCAGACCCCTGGATCCTAGAATGACTCCACAGTTCCTTTACAGAACTGGAGGATGACAGATGGTTGAGAAACCCCAGCCTAGGGAAGTCAGCCAGTCTCTCCAAACAGCCTCCACACCTGGCTGCTTGGTGTGTCTGTTTACTGAAATATTTGTCTCAAACTGCCAGGATATCTATGTGCAGTTTCACTATCTAGAAAGCGCTGAACTTGGAGCACCTCATTTGTGACTTTTTCCTAGGAAACCTGAGATTTGCACCCTTCACACGTGTTATTTGCTCTTAATTTCAGCACCCAGACACCCAAAGTTGGGAGAAACAGAGTCACCTGCTTATTGTCTCTCTTCATTATCCATTCAATCAATTTTTAGTAAATATTTTATTTTATTTTATTTTTGTATGTGTATGAATGTACTGTCTGTAGGTAGGTTTGTGCACCTGTGTCCTGCAATGCTGTGGAGGTCAGAAGAGGGTGTCAGATTCCATATGCAATGAGGAAGCAAATTTGAATGGGGAGTGATCTCTGCCCCTAAAATGCATGTAGTCTAGCTAGGAGACTACAGTATGACATGTATGAAAATGTATGAAAAGCACAAGACTAGAGGAACACCCAGGACACCAGGGGTCTAGAAACAGCATCTTTGTTAACCTAACACAGCGAACAGAAGTGCTTTCCAAACAGGAACGCTTGATGTGAGTTCTGAAAGATTAGTGGATTAAGCTAAAATCAAGTGATTCGTAGAGTCATCGGCCAGGTCCAGGCTGCAAAAACCTTGTGCTTTATCCTCTTGCACCGATCCAACTTCCCCAAAAGACAAAGCACCCTGCAGTGGTTAGTGTTCCTTGTGAACTTGATACAGTGTAGAATCAGCTGGGAGCTGGGTCTCTGATAACGTCTGGGAAGGACTGACTTAACTGAGGTGAAGACTCGTCCACTGTGGGTGGCACCATTTCCATGGGCAGGGTATCTGGTATCTGGGACTGAATAAAAATGGAAAAAGTGAGATGAGCTCCTCTCTCTCTCTCTCTCTCTCTCTCTCTCATATTATATGACATCTCCTGCCTGTGATGTCTCTGCCATGATAGACTATAACCGGAGCTGGGAACCAAGGAAATCCCTTCTTCCCCAAGTGCTTTTGTCATGATATTTTGTCACAGCAACGCAAAAGGAACTAAGTCATGGAGAACAGGGAGTAAAGCTGCTTGCTGGGGTCGGAGTGATCACACTGCGGCAGCGTAGGGGGTGAATAGCTGCTCTACTTAGCCTTCTACCTTTGTGGTAGCTACACAAATCTGACATAGGTTAAAACTCACAGAACTATGTGTCTCCATAAAACTAAAATTTGCTACATATGATCATTAAAACAATTAAAAATGAGTTACCACCACTGTTCCTCAAAAACTGTAACTAATTAATTGGTCTAAGGTCAACCATTCAAGATATTGAGATGGGGGGGGGTGTTTTCATGAGGGTTTTGTTTTGTTTTGTCTTTTTTTTTGTATGTGTGTGTGGTTACCTTTTTAATATTTTATTTTGGGGGCTGGAGCGATGGCTCAGTGGTTAAGAGCATGACTGCTCTTGCAGAGGACCCAGGTTCGATTCCCAGCACCCACATGGTGGCTGAGAACCATCTTTAACTCCAGTTCCAGGGGAATCTGATGCCCTCTTCTGACCTCTGTGGCATTGCACAACACAGGTGCACCAACCTACATGCAGACAGTACACTCATACACATAAAAAATTAAAAAATAAATTATTTTGGATGTTTATGAGTGTTTTATCTGCATGTGTGTAAGTGCACCCATGTTGTGCAATGCCCCTGGAGGTCAGAAGAAGGTCAGGTCCCCTGGAACTGGAGTTAAGGACAGTTGTAACCTGCATATAGGTGCTGGGAATCGAACCCTGGTCCTCTACAAGAGCAGTCGGTGCTCTTAACCACTGAGCCAGCCCCTTGTATATCTAATTGATTATGTATGATTAATTAGTTACCATTAAGCCCAGGGTCAATGGCACCACAATTTTTGTCTACATGAAACCCCACATACTTTCTCCATAAGGCATATTACAGCCTCATAGATACTTTCAAAGAGTTTGTGAATGGGAAAGTATTATTCTCTCCACCTCCCCACCAACCCTCAACAAAATAAGAAAAATATAGCATGAAAATGGGCTGAAAAAGACTCATCACAGAAGAAGAGCAGGGGCATCAAGCAGACGTCTCCTGTTCGAACTGAACAGGCGTGTAGACTCGGGGACTCAGAGTTGTCAGCCCTCTGTCTACCCACAAAAGCCCAGCTCAGTGCCCCAAGCTTCTGTTTGTTTGTTTAGCAGTGCTGGAGGGTGAACCCAGGGCTTGGTATATGCTAGGCAAGCACTCAACTCCTGAGTTACACAGTTCCTGAGTCTCACAAGTGTTGATTTTAAAGTTAGGAATACATTTTTAGTTAGTAGAAATATTTAAAAATCTAGAACCCACAAATAATGACATAACTGTGCCTGAGAACGAATCCAGCAAAATCTATTCAAGACCTCTATGCAGACATTCTAAAACACTCCTGAGAGAAAGCAAAGAAGCCATCATGGGCCACGAGAGATGGCTCGGTGGGTAAAGGCCAAGCCTGGAACCTGAGTCCAATCCCCAGTTCAATACCAAGGTTCAATGTAATAAAAAAGGAATTAATCTAAATATACGGAAGGATGTATCATGTACTTGATTGGATAGCAATATCATAAAAATGGCAGTTTTTCCCCAAAGTGATCACAGTAAGAATCCCAAAGGCCTGAATGTACAGCCCAGTGGTCCAGTGCTTGCTTGGCACACACAAGTCCCTGAGTTCAATCACAGCACCAGAGGAAAGAAAAAGCCATGCAGTTTTTTTTTAAAAAAAATTGGGCAGACTCTCTTGAGGCTTTTCCAAGATGCTGGCTCCCAGGGCAGTGGGTGCATTCTGAGCAACTAAGGCAAAGTTGGGGAGGGGAACTTAGTGGCCCCCAAGAATGTTGGGAAGCATCATAGGTGGTCCAAGGGCACTTGGATCCTTAATGATTACAATTTGGCACTATAGACATGGCCCAAAGATGTCGAGAGACAACAGGGATAGCCCCCAGGTTCACCGAGCCTTTCCCCTACTGAACCCAGGTACAGACCTTGGCGCTTGACCCTGGGGATCGGTGGGTAGATTACTGGTGGTGTACGGTGGTTCAGAGGACTACATCTCCCCTGTGGATGATTGGAGCTCACCCCCCTCACTCCCAGCTACACTGCAGCAGAGGCATTGAGACCTTCCAAGCCCATAGGACAGGGAGTGCCTGGGGTTCTGCAGGCTTAGGGGATTTGGGCCAGCTTGTTTGTTGTGTGGCTTAGCCCATTGGGTAAACTCTGCTGACTGGGTGAGGGGTGTTGTTTTGTACATGGTTAGAGTAGTGTTCAGATTTTAGAGCCTAAAGTATCCACACCTGTGCATCAATTAAGACGTAACAAAAACACCTGAAGAATATAACCAACATCAGTGTCAGCCCAATAAACACATAAGCTTCACATTAGAACCAGTACCAACAGAAGCTACCCAAATGCCAAAAGCTCAATGAAAAAAAATACAAAAGTCTCAAATGGACCTCTGCCAAATACTAATACTCCTATTCAAGTACCCTGTAGTTAGGACTCCTTGGATATAACTCAGGATACAGATCTCAAAAGAACAATTATAAATATGATTAGAGAAATTAAGGAGTTGAGGGAGTTTAAGGAGCTTATTAACAAGGAAGTCAGGAACTTAAAAGAAGACACAGATAAATTGAAAGAAGACAATGATAAATTGGGCAATGAAATCACAAAAGATATAGAAACACTGAAGAAAATTCAAGTTGAAATAAACAAAGAAATGCAACATTCCAGAAACAATTTGGAAAGGATTGGAGACTCTCTTAATAATAGAATGGATAAAGTAGAAAATTAAATATCCAGAATAGAAGACAATATGGAAGAACTGGATTGATCAAGTAAAGATTATGAAAAAAATTTTTTTAAATACAAGAATGGAATAACCAGGAACTATGGGATCCTATGAAAAGACCAAACCTATGAATGATAGGGATAGAAAAGGAAGAAAACTTACAGGATAATGATATGGCTCAGGTCTTCAACAGAATTTTAGAGGAAAATTTTCCCAAATTAAAGTGAGAATTACCTATACAAATACTAGAAGCATAGAGAACACCAAGCAGACAGAATAAGAAATTTTCCACACCATATCATAGTAAAAACACAGGATGTTCAAAGCAAAGAAAGGATACTGAGGGTTACAAAAGAAAAACAAGTAACCTACAGAGGAAAACCTATCAGAATTACAGCTGATTTCTTAGTGCAAACAATGAAAGTCAGAAGACCTTGGTCTAAAATATTCCCAGTTCTAGAAGACTATAGATGTCAACCCAGAGTTGACATCTATATCCAGAAAAAAATGTCTATTATAATTGAAGGAGAAAGGAAAATGGTCCATGATATAAATAAGTTGAAAGAATTCCTCTACAATAAACCATCCCTGCAGAGACTATTTCTGAAGACCAGAGGGCAGGGATGACTATAACCAATCAATACCAGAAAGCAAATGATACTACCACTATGAAAAAAAAAAAACCTATTGTAAGACTACTAGAAATCAAAAGGATTGGAAGCCATTTAATTCTCTCAACAACAGTTCTAAATATCAATGGACTGAATTTTCCAATAAAGAGATATAGACTAGTAGAATGGATTAAGAAATAAAACCCATCTTCCTCCTCCTCCTCCTCCTCCTCCTCCTCCTCCTCCTCCTCCTCCTTCTGTCTGCAAGAAACTTACCTCGACTTTAAGGATAGACACAATCCAAAAGTGAAAGGATGGTAAAAAAAAATAGTACAAGTAAATGGTACTAAGAAATAAGGAGGAGTCGCTATGTTAATATTAGATAAAATAGAATTCAAGGCCTTTGGCTGTGTGTTTTGTGTGGGGATATTTGAACACTAGGTGGAACATCTTTGGGCTGGACAGACGGGCTTTCTGCCAGGCCTATGTGGTGTGTCTCTGAATATTTAGAAAGATTTGGTTGTCTGAAGCCTGCCCTGGGACTTGTAAGATCACTTTAAGCTTTCTATTTTTGTGGTGATGTGTTTGGGGGGACTGTCCTGTTCATCTGGATAAATATTGCAAAGTGTAGTAGAAAATAAGATACCTGGGGCTGGAGAGATGACTCAGTGGTTAAGAGCACCGACTGCTCTTGCAGAGGACCCAGGTTCGATTCCCAGCATCCATATGGTGGGTGAGAACCATCTTTAACTCCAGTTTCAGGGGAATCCAACACCCTCTTCTGACCTCTGCGGCATTGCATGACATGGGTGCACAAACCTACATGCAGACAGTACACTTGTATACATAAAAAAATAATAAATTAAAAATTTTAAATACATTAAAAAAAGAAAATAAGACACTTGTACTGGATTGAAGTGGTTTAATGTTTCTAGAGTGGAATGGTATAAACACTAAAGCCAGTTTACTAATGGTCTAAATGGGATTATAACCACACAGGGTTGTGGTTGGTTCTTGGTCCATTCCTGGCTTGTACTGGACTTCAGTTGTAGATTTGGATTAAAGGGGCATAGACAAGTAACAGATGACCTCTGACTACAGAAAGATATTCTTTGTCTCTATCTATTATGCAAGTGCTATTTTTTTAATGTCTGTTCAGCCAATTTCAAGATAATTTGACTCAAGAAAAGCTAGGTTTACTTTGTAACTGAGAATGACCTTAAACTATTGATCTTCCTGCCTCTACCTGCCTAGTTCTGAGCTCACAGATACACACCACCATGGCCTGGCTCTCAATAGGTTGTGTGTGTGTGTGTGTGTGTGTGTGTGTGTGTGTGTGTGTGTGTGTGTTTAATGGAAATCAAATGGCAGATTCTGTGGGCTGGGGAGATGGCTTGGTCAGTAAAATGCCTACTGCTCAAACCTGAGTTCAGATCCCCAGCAACATAAAAGTGGAGCATGGTGGCACATACCATACACATATAGACACACACAGATACACACGGATACACACACAGACAACACACAGACACATATGAACACACACAGATACATGCACAGACACACACACAGATACACACAGATACATGCACAGACACACACACAGATACACACAGATACACATACAGACACACACAGATACACATACAGATACACACACACAGATACACACTGAGATACACACATACACACACAGATACACACAGATACACACACATTCACATGCACACACACAGATACACACACACTCACATGCACACACACAGATACACACACACGCACATGCACACACACAGATACATATACACACACATGCACACACATGCACACACACAGGAGCATGCACATTATGGATGTGGAATGCGGGAAATAGCTATGATGGGTCCAAGAGCACAAATGCAATGTAGGCTCTGAAGCTGGGTGTGGTTGTGCATAGCTGTGATCCCAGCACTTGGAGGCTAAGACAGATGGATCCTGAGCTTGAAACCAGCCTGGGCAACTTGCATAGTGAGTTCCAAGCCAAACAGTGCCATATAGCATCATGATCTTATCTCAAAAGAGAAATAGTGCCCTGGAGGCCTAACATGCAACTTAGTGATTTAATTGACTTAGTTGATTACACTTGAAGTTTACTGAGATTCTCCTGCAACAGATTGTCTATGTGAGGCGATGATTATATTTAACTCGATTGTGGTACTTGCTTCATGAAGCACACATATGTCAAACGTCAAGTTATACAGCCTGAAGAGACACATTTTAATTTGTCAGTTATATTTCAGAAAAGGTTAAAAAAAAGCCTTTAGTTGGAACTGCAAAGGATTAAGAATAGCCAAGACTTTGAGAAGATCAGCCTAGGGGAACTTGTTCTACCAGTCAGAGTATTGGTGAGTCTTATGTGAGTTGCCCAATAGAGAAGAATACAGCCAGAAAGAGATCAGTGCACATTTGGTTGCCTGACTTATGATCAAGGAGTTGCAAACAAACTATATTTTTTAATGGTTTTCAATCAGTTGACTATGTGAATGGGGAAAAAATTAACTTTACTTCCCATCTTAGCAAACATTACTCCACATGAACTGCAGTTCTAAATATAAAAATCAAGACCTCATAATTTGATAAATTTGCCTATTATTTTGTGGGGAAGGGCTAAGAATTGAACCCAGGGCCCAGAGACCACTAGGCAAGTGCTCTGCCACTGAGCTATCTCCAGCCTCCCTGGACTTTTATATTTAATACAGTATACTTATGGCAGTAGAAATGTATTCCCTCACTATTATGGTTTCCATAGGAAATGCCCTGTTCCCCCCATACACACATACTTGGTTACCAGCTGGTGGTGCTGATTTCAATGTGGTGGAAACTTCTGGAGTTGGGGGCCCCATGGAGTAAGCAGGCCAGGTGTGGGGGCCTATGGAGGTGGTGCCTCAGCCCCAGTCCCTTCCTTTTGCAGTCTACTTCCTGTCTCCCTTGAAGTAAACCTCAGTCTTCTGCCAAATGTCATGCTGCTCTGCCCAAGCACATGGGGCCCAGTGACCTTGCACTGGATCCATGAGCTAAAACAAGCAATTTCCTCCTTTCTCTTAGGTACACTGGTCACAGGTTTGCAAAAGTAGCTAATACAAGCATAAGGAGGAGGCTGGAAACCCAAGATCAAGGTGCAGGCAGAGCCTGTTTCTCTTGAGGCCTCTTCTTAGCTTGCAAATGGCCACTTCTCCCTGTGGGCCCCTGGGATCTTTTCTGTGTGTTCCCTAGTGTCTCTGTCTCCCGATCTCTTATAAAGACACAAACCAGAGCAGATTAGAGTCCATCCATTAGATCTAACATCATCTCTTGTTTGAAGTCCTGTCTCTAAATCCAGTAACATTTGGTGTACTGGACTGTAGGGTTTCAGTTGGGGGAATACCATTTAACCCATGTATTAGTCACTTTTTTGTTGCTGTGATAAAACACCATGACCAAAGGAACTTATAAAAGGAAGAGTTTATTTGAGCTTATGATTGATGGTTCCAGGGAATTAGAGTCCATTGTGGCGGGAGGCATGGCGGCTGGAGCTGGAGCAGCAAGCCGAGGGTCACATCTTGCAATGAGCACAGGAAGCAGAGAGAGCGACTAGACAGCAAGGCTTGTTAAACTCACTAAGCCTGCCCCCAATAACGTACTTCCTTTAGCATGGCCACACCTTCTAAGACCTCCAAGAACAGTGCTGCCACTGGAGACAAATGTCTGAATACTTAAAGCCTATGGGGGACACTCATTCAAACCACCACAACCCATAACATCTCCCAAACACATATTCCTCTCACATGCAAATGCACCCCATTGGATTGGGCCCAAAGTCTTAACTCAGTCCAGATCAATTCCAAGTCCAAATCTCTCCACGGCACCACGTGGATTGGGTGTGGGTGAGTCTAGTAAGATTCATACCAAGGAAATTCTTTCTCTAGCTGTGACTCTATGAGTCCATACAAGTTGTGTCTTTCCAAAATACCAAGATGGGACAAGCACAGGGCAGACATTCCAGATCCAGAAAAGAGTGTGCACAAGGAGGAAAGGAATGAGGCTTTCACAGTGGGGTGGCAGCACTGCCTCCAGGGATCCACTGAGTGGCAGGGTAGGAGACCCCCTTTGCCTAGGGTGGCATCCACCACTAATGCCTGCAGCTGTTTGGCTTTGGTCTGTGTACGTTTCTATTCATATGATTAAATTTTTAAACAGCTGGGGAATGCATTGGGCAAAGAATTGTAAGTTCAGTGTGTGTGTGTGTGTGTGTGTGTGTGTGTGTGTGTGTGTGTTGCTAGAGATTCAATTCACCAACTCTTTTATGCTATGACAGTAAATTTTATCAAGGCCAGTCTCTAAAACAATGCTAGAATTGATATTATAAACCCTCTTCCTTATTTCTACTTTCAAAGGAAACAATTCCTTATTAAGAGGTGATGTGCCAGGCGTAGTAGCTTACAACTTTAATCCCAGCATTCTGGAGGCAGAGGCAGGTGGAGGCAGGCAGGGCATATCTCTGTGAGTTCAAGGCCAGCCTGGTCTACAGAGCGAGTTCCAGACCAGTTGGGGATACAGGGAGACCCTGTCCCAAAAAGACAAAAAAATAAATAACAGAACAGATGGATTATCCATGCTGGGGATGTAGCTGGATGGTAGAATGCTAAGGTGCAAGGTCTGAACCCCACCACCATTATTAAACAAATAAAATTTAATAATACTACACATTTGAAAGAAAAATTAACCTAAGATTTCCACACTTACGATGCACTAGAACAAATTTCAGATGTGTTAATAATGCTCTGGGTACAGAAACCAAATAATATAAATGGATAAAATTATCAGTTAAAAATAGGAAGGTTTTTTTTCCCCTAACTTTGAGGTTTTAAATAACTTAGATATTCCTAAAAATACAGAAATAGCTAAACAAATTATGTTTCTGTCACAAAAATTGAATTCCATTCAGCTCTGAAATTATTTTTTAAATTTTACTTATTTTTATGTGTATGAATGTACTGTCTGCATGTAGGTTTGTGCACCCGTGTCGTGCAATGCCACAGAGGTCAGAAGAAGAGGGCATTGGATTCCCCTGGAACTGGAGTCAAAGACTCTATGTGGGTGCTGGGGATCGAACCCAGGTCCTTTGCAAGAGCAGTTGACATTCTTAAACACTACGCCATCTCTCTAGCCTCTGAAATTATCTTTAAAAAATATTTTATGTATTTATGAGTATGAGTGTATTGCCTGCATGTGTGTGCAAAGCCCACAGAGGTCAGAAGAGGATGTCAGATCCCCTGGAACTGGAGTTTACAGATGGTTGTTAGCTACCATGTGGGTGCCGGGAACTAAACCTGGGTCTTCTGTAAGAGCAGCTAGTATAATGGCTGAGCCATCTCTCCAGCCCCCTGAAAATTATCTTAAAACTATCTCCTGGTATGAAACATGACCACATTGTGATAAATTCAAAAAGCAAAAACAAAGAGCTACAATATAGTAATATACTAAATAAATTTAACATTATAATAAATACAGTGTGTGTCCCAATACACAGAAAATAGTGGGAATAAACATAACAATTGTGCATCTCCTATTAAAACAGGATGACAGTGCCAGGTGTGGTGGTGCGCGCCTTTAATCCTAGCGCTTGGGAGGCAGAGTAAGGCGGATCTCTGTGAGTTCAAGGCCAGCCTGGTCTACAGAGTGAGTTCCAGGACAGCTGGAGCTACAAAGAGACTCTTGTCTCAAAAAGACCAAAAAATAATAAAATAAAATAAAATAAAATAAAATAAAATAAAATAAAATAAAATAAAATACAGGACGACAAAGGGATACACAGCAGAAGCAAAGTTCAACAAGTTCTCACCATCGCAAGATTAGTAGAATGCAGTTCCTTAGGTCCCTCCTATGTGAAAGCTAATCAACCATCTTGCTGGAATAACTAAGCAAGAGAGTGCGTATATGAAGCAATTTATACTTCTTCATGAAATCTCACTGTCAAAAAGCAAACATTGTCACTTATAATTGTTCTGATGTGTGGATTGGTGTGGCCTCCATTCTGTGGAAGAAAACCCCCACATATCAGCCAAGGGTATAATAGTGAGTTCTGTAATAGGAATATTAGTGAGCTCTGTAATATAGGAACAAGGAAACCAAGAAAGAAAGAAAGAAAGAAAGAAAGAAAGAAAGAAAGAAAGAAAGAAAGAAAGAAAGAAAGAAAGAAAGAAAGAAAGAAAGAAAGAGGAAGGAAGGAAGGAAGGAAGGAAGGAAGGAAGGAAGGAAGGAAGGAAGGAAGGAAGAGAGAGAGAAAGAAAGAGAGAGAGAGAGAGAAAGAAAGAGAGAAAGAAAGGAAGAGAGAGAGAAAGAAAGAGAGAGAAAGAAAGAGAGAGAGAAAGAAAGAGAGAAAGAGAGAGAGAGAGAGAGAGAAAGAAAGAAAGAAAGAAAGAAAGAAAGAAAGAAAGAAAGAAAGAAAGAAAGAAAGAAAGAAAGAAAGGAAGGAAGGAAGAAAGAAAGAAGAAATAGAGAAAGGAGAAAGGAAGGAAGGAAGGAAGAAAGGAAGAAAGGAAGAGAAAGACAAAAAGCTCACTGTCAGGCTCTGTCTAGGCTAAGGTAGAAAACACTTCCTTATTAGTTGACCCAAGCAGACTAGAATTTCACCTGGAAAACCTGATCTATTTTGGGATCTACTTGCTTCCTTAAAGGTGCAGCTTGATTATACCATATTTAGCATGAGTGGCTTCATTCTGGTTTCACCTAGTCCAGTGGGTGCTACTTCGAAAGATCATTCTAAACTAATGGCTTTTGGTCAGTTTTACTCAACCACCACTCAAAATGATGTTTAAAATAACAGTAGAGAAAAATAAAATAAAATAAAATAAAAATAAAATAACAGTAGTAACCGGGGGACATAGCTGAGTGGCCCAGTGTCTGCCTGGTGTAAGGCCTTGGGTGCAATGCCAGCACTGAAAAAGTGACAGAATAGCAGCAGTGGTGATAATGATTGTTAGCATTCAAGGACGATCTTTAAAACCTCCATGTGGATTAGGAACCCTTTTCTTCACAGAAACTAAAGGGAAGAAACATCAAGCTCAACAAAATGCATAGCGAAAACTAGCTGAGACAGAATCTAAGGGCAGATTTCAACATTGCACTCTCAGAACTCGGTACCTTGGAAACCTCCTGACTGAAGACAGACCCCTGGACTGTGACCTCAAATCTGCCACAGAGAGAGGTTTAACTATCTCTAAAGCAGAGGGCTTTGAGCTCCAGGGGCTCCAGAGCAGAGCCCAAGGCACCTGTTCTCCCCCTGTCTCCTGTCACTTCTCTATGCCAGGTGCCAGTGTGTGTTAGCCATCTCAATATTAAATTTCTTTTCCTTAAGTATTGGCTAGTATTTCAACTGTAAGATGTCACCTGAGGACATAGCTTTTAGGACACAGGTCCCTTGTGCTGTGGCATGTGACCTGCAGTGAACAGCATCTTTGGACAGACAGGCCCTTCCATTTCCTTTCCATCCTTTGCTGCTTGTGGTCTGTCACTAGGTCCTTGTGGCCACTTGGGTTCTGAAACAGATGGCAGCTCCTCAGGTCTCATGTAGCCCTGGCATTCAGTGATTTGAGGTTAAACTATCATGCCACAACAAAAAGGCAATAGATTTGTTCCTGAAGATTTAATACAAAACCAAGACCCAAGAGCATTTCATATTGATGACCTAACCAAGGAACTTTTTTTCTGAGTTTATCATGTGTGCCCATGTCCATGTGTGCACTAGTGTTCTCTCTGCCCCTGTTCCACTATGTTCCATGAGCCTTAGGTATGGAGGTTCCACTGCAGACATCCTGTCTGCCACCGCGTTTCTTGCTATATATCCTTCAGCTGTACATGTGCATTCATGTTCACTGTTTTTTATAAGCTATTAAAGATACCAATCATGTACACTTTTTTCAGTAGACTTTTGAACTAATAAAATTTCCTCTGCTTTTTTCATACCAACTAACCATTATTTGTCTCCCCTCTCTTTCTCTCTCTCCCTCCCTCTCCACCCCCATTTCCCACTTTCTACTTGGTAACACCTGTCTCATATCATCTCCCCTCTCTTGAGCGCCTTCTTCCACTTTACCTCCACGCTTCTTTCTATATCCTTCCCTCCTCCCTTCCCAGTTGAATGCCCTCCTTTTCCCATTTCCCTAATATATTTTAAAAATCAGACCCATCATCATTTGATATAATTATTCATTTCACCTTAAAAATAGATGATGAGGGTAGACCTGGGGATCACTCCTAGTTTTCAGAGTTCAAGAATTGTGGATGGAATTTAGAGGTGACCCCTGGGAGGCTGAGGTGATCCCTGAGAGGTAGAGGTGAGCCCTGGGAGGTTGAGGTGACCCCTGAGAGGTAGAGGTGAGCCCTGGGAGGTTGAGGTGAGCCCTGAGAGGTAGAGGTGAGCCCTGGAGGTTGAGGTGACCCCTGAGNACCATGATAAAAAGCCACGTGTAAATCTAATTCTTTTGTAGTCATTAAAAAAAAAAAAACTTTCATTTTCCCTGTAGAGGGTTTGGGTGAGCTACAAAGTAGTTTGATGAGTAATGAGTGGGGATTTCACTGGCAAATGAACTCAGGTCATCTGCAAGAGCAGCCAGCACTAAGCCTTCTCTCCAGCCACTTTTCTGGTGATTTTTAACACTTAGTGTAACTATGGCCTTAGAAGCCACTAAGTGCTTTCTCTGTATCAGAAATAAGAATTTCTATTAAAACTACTATCTAAGCAGGGCGTGGTGGCACACACCTTTAATCCTAGCACTTGAGAGGCAGGTGGATCTTGTTCAAGGCCAGCCTAGTCTACAGAGAGTTCCAGGCCACAGGAAGACCTTGTCTTGAACCCCCCGCCCCCCAAAAGACCTACCATCTACAATAACTATTTTTAGGACATTCTCACAACAAATTTTAATCATATTGCACGTTAAGTTTGTACATCATCTAAAACAAGGCAGCATAGCATCTACATCTTGTAATTATAGTTCCAGGGCACCTAACACCCTTTCGGCCTCTGCAGACATTACACATGGGCATGCTTACTTACATGCAGGCAAAACTCAAACAAAATATGACTTTTTTTTTGGTCTTTTGGAGACAGGGTCTCTTTGTAGCCCCAGCTGTCCTGGAACTCACTCTGTAGACCAGGCTGGCCTTGAACTCACAAAGATCCGCCTGCCTCTGCCTCCCAAGTGCTGGGATTAAAGGCATGCGCCACCACGCCTGGCCGCCTATGTAACTTTTTAGCAATAGAGAAGCAGACTATAGCCTAGGTGGGTAAGTCACTCCCAGAAGTCAGTGATGGGCCAGGTATCAGCCCAAGGTGAACACCTGTGGGCTGTGTAGGTCTCCTGCAGATTGGAAAGAACAGAGAGAAGGGGCTCAGGGTAGGGATGAAGAGCTGGGTGGTAGGCTAGCATGCCCAGGCAGGCCCCCTCAGCAGGCCAACTGAGGCAGAGCCACCCACGTGAGGGAAAGGACAAACAGCACCCCAAGAAGAGCCACTGGTGTCGGGAGAGTGTTAGCAGAACAGCCAAGAAACGCCTTCAGAAGAGGACACCACGGCCCAAGTCAAATGCAAGAAAGGGAGTAAATTGAGGACAGTAAAAGTATGCCCAGGATTCCGTACCTGGGGTGACCTCTACAGATTCCCTAAGGATAATGGGGAGCAGGCAGATTGCAAGGGGTCAGGGTGAGCGAGAAGGGAAAAAATAATATAGAAGTAAACAGTTTTTCTAGAAGCAAAGCTGTGGGAACTAAAAGCTGAGGTGACCCCTGGAAGATGGAGATGACTCCTGAGAGATGGAGGTGACCCCTGAGAGATGGAGGTGACCACTGGGAGATAGAGGTGACCCCTGGGAGATGGAGGTGACCCCTAGAAGATGGAGGTGTCCCCTGGGAGGCTGAGGTGTCCCCTGAGAGGTTGAGGTGACAACTAAGAGGCTGAGGTGACCCCTGGAAGGCTGTGTTAACCCCTGGGAGGCTGAAGTGACAACTGGGAAGCTGAGGTGACCCTTGGGAGGCTTGGGTGACCCATAGGAGGCTGAGGTGACCCCTGGGAGGTAGAGGTGACCCCTGGGAGGCTGAAGTGATCCCTGGGAGCCTGAGGTGACTCCTGGGAGGCTGGGGTAACCTCTGGGAGGCTGAAGTGACTCCTGGGAGGTAGAGGTGACCCCTGGGAGGTGAGTGAGGAGCCCTGCAGTTCCAATGTGAAGAGATCAAAGTAAGAGAGCAGAGCTGAGCCCAGAGGGCTGACCCCACCCAAAGGGAACAGGATGCCTCCCTCGCCAGCTCAGGCTGGGTGAAGGCAGGCTGGCAACACTCAGAGAGAAGAACTTCTGAGGCTGGCCACCGAGGTGGTGGAGGTCTAGGGAGAGGGAGGAAGGGTCACAGGGAGCATGGAGTTGGAGCGATAAACTGCACGGTGTGTCTGTTTTCTCTGCGGTCCCTGGCGTCTAGTGAGGAGGATGGCGTGTGAGGGTCAGTCGGGCTCCAGCTATTTTTCTGCCTTACCATCCTGGCAAACAGCTTCTATTCTCAAGATCACTTCAAGACTTAACATGGTTGCTGTGTGCTAGCTATTAACTGCATATTTCAAACAACAGCATGACTAAAGACAGCAAAGCAGTCCAACTCCCAGCTGAGTCAGCCTTCTGCGAGGAGCTTCCAGGAAGCCCCACACAACTCATTCATTCACCGTCATCTATGTTCACAGGAATTTAGTCACCATACCCAAAAGGTATGCACCAAAGCAGACAGAAAAATTCAGGTTCTTTTATTCCTTTAAGACAATGTCTTACTATGTAGCACAGGCTGTTCTTAAACATTGATCCTCATGGCTCAGCCTCCTGAGTGCTGTGATTATAGGAATGGAGTACCACAATGCACTGAAAAATTTATTCCTTACTCGTGGAGGAAATGGTCCAGGCCAACATCAGGTCGATAGTAGTTACTTTCAACCAAATACCTGGAAGAAGCAATTTAAGGGAACAAGGTTTATTCTGGTTCAGAGTTACAGGGGTCTGTCAGTCTATCATGGCTGCAGGTGGCTCCGCCCATGGTGAGGGCATGCAACATCTGCTTGTTACACGGCACTACTGATCAGGAAGCAGCTGGGACACTACTGTCAAGGCCTCACCCACTGTCTGCCAGCTAGGCCTTATCTCCTAAAGATTCTACAATTTCCCAAAGCAACACCAGAGGCTATGGACCAACTGCTCAGACACAGGATCCTGTACACACATTTTACATTCGAACTATGACCAAAGTCTTCCACTGAGGAAGTTGGATGTGGTTGATCCATAGCTGCTCCCAGAAGCAAGCCATTGTGTCTGAGGCTCACAGAACCTGTTTTCTCTGGAAGTTTCTCCCCACCTGGCTGGGGAGCTGAGGAGCCAGCCCTGGTGTGATCCTAGTGTCATTATCACCAGGGGCCACTATCACTTGTCCAGTCTGCTGTTAGGCTGGTGTGACTACAGGAGAGTTTTAAGTGATCTGTGCAGGGCAGGGGTTACAAGAGAACACAGTGCTACCAGGCGTGATGGAGCATGCCCTTAATCCCAGCACTTAGAAGGCAGAGGGAGGTGGTTCTCTGGGAGTTCAAGGCCAGCCTGGTCTACACAGTGAGTTCCAAGCCAGCTGGGCTACAAGGAGACCCTCTCTCAAAAAAGACGAGAGAGAGAGAGAGAGAGAGAGAGAGAGAGAGAGAGAGAGAGAGAGAGAGAGAGAGAGAGAACACAGTGCCTTTCTGAGTGCCCTGCCAGGTTTGGCGGCCACTGTCCACCACTGTAGGAGAACCCTGAGCCCCTCCGCTCACCATCTTCCTCTAGATCCCATTCAGTGCCAAGCTACCAAGAAGTCATCCAAGAAGTCATCCCAAGTTCCAAGTAATCAACATGCGATCCATCCCTTCCTTCTCTGCCGACACACGAGGTCTAAGTCCTGAATCTCTGCCTCTCAAAATCCTCTAGGGCTGAGTCCCAAGGATATCCTGGAGCACTCCCAAGCAGCAGGAGCACCTCATCAGTAGGTTAGACAAGCCATAAAATGAAAGCCTTCAAATCAAACTAATTGGGTAAATAAAACAATTTAAAAACTGAACCCTCAGCCTCCAGCCATGGCTACCCATAAAAATCACTTTGTGCTGCAGTTGTTAGTATACCTTACTTTTCTCCTCAATTTTACACACTGAAACAAAAGTCCATGTTTCATTTTCATTTATATATTTTTTCATTGACACATAGTAATTACACAGATTTATGGGGCACACTGCAACACTTCGACATCTGTATGCAGTGTACAATTCTCAGATCAGGGCAACTGGCAACTCTGTCTCCCCAGATGTGTATGACTCCATTATATGGAGAACATTTACAATCCTCTCTACTAGTTATTTTTTTAAAAATAGTCACTTTTAAATTTTTATGTATGTGTGTGTGTGTGTGTGTGTGTGTGTGTGCCTGAGTGTAGGTAAGCGGACTGTATACATTTAGCTGTCCATGGAGGCAAGAAGAGGACACAGATCTCCTGAAACTAGACTTACAGATGATTGTGAACCACTAATGTGGGTGCTGAGAATGGAACCCCGGTCCTCTGCAAGAGCAGCAAGCCTTTGTAACTGCTGAGCCATCTCTCCAGCCCTCTACTGCTATTTGTAAATATTCTATCAACTGTCATCAATCACAATCATCTACTAATTCATTACAGACTACTGGAAGTTACTCCTATCCAGCTTCACCCGTTTCCATGAATTAGATGGAATTGCATCAGTAAATGAGTTCATATGCACGTAGATGTACTTGAACTAGTAACTCTGCTGCTGATACCAGTTAAATGAATGAAAGAAGAATCTCCCCTTTAGAGTATTTTATTCCAAAGTATCCCAAAACTTCAGAAACATCTTTGCATGATTTGAGATTAAGCCTAAAGACTGAAGGTGAATTCTTATTCCTCATGCTAGAAGAGTTGCCTGTAAGTCAGTTGGGGAGTTAGAGCTTTGAAAGCATCTGGGATCCAGGTATGGTGTCTCACCTCCATAATCCCAATATTCAGGAAGCATGGGGTACCAGGACTGCAGGGAGTTCAAGGACAGCTTGGGCTACAAAGTGAGATCCTGACTCACAAAAGACAAAAAGAAGGGGCTGGAGAGATGGCTCAGCAGTTAATAGAGAGTAGTAGTTCGCTTGCAGAGGACCTGAGTTTGGTCCCCAGCATCCAAGCCACGTGGCTCACAAACACCTATAACTCTGGCTCCTGTGCACATACCCACATATAGACACATATACATGCCCATAATTTAAAATAAAAATGTTTTGGTGTTTTTGAGACAGGGTCTCCCTGTAGCCCCAGCTGGGGATTAAAGGTGTGTGCCACCACACCCAGAATATTTTTTTAAAAAAGAGAATAGAAACCCATGTGTACACTTTTCCATCTCCCACTGAACAGAGCACTGCTATGGCCAGCCCTCACTCTGTATGCTGTTTACATGACTCTACAGAGCCTCTGTCCACATTTGGTTTAGTTATAATCAGCTCTAGGATCATCTTAAATATTCTCACTGGAAAAAAGGAGAGATAGAACAAATTAGAATATGCTCAGGAATGCATCTAGGGTAAGTGCTATGCACTGAGCCTGAGATGGAGACAGGCCCTGCAGGGCTCCCAGGCCTGCTGTGTTGCAATTCCCCACCTAACCAGACCACCTGAGAGATGCTGGAACAGCCTGGGAGCTGCTGTTTACTGTCTGCCCTGCAGAGAGTATTTATTTTCAGTAATAGATGCCAGTAGAGTTGGAAGAGCCCAGTAAGGGCACCCAAGTTCATTTAAATTCAAAGGACAATTCTCCTTTGATTTACGGATTGCCAAGGCTGCTGCTCTGTGAAGGTAGTTTGTCTTTGCCACTGACTTGGTGTCTGTCAGAGCCCTGCTGGAAGGGAGGACAGGTCTCTCTGCAGCCAATAAGCATCTAAGCATGGTGACCATGCAGAGCTTTGACCTTCTTTCTTTCTGTGTTTACACCAAGCTGGTCTTGAACTTACAGCCCTGGGGCTTCAGCTTGTCCAGTGCTGTAATTTAGATGTACACTATCACTGACTCAAAACTTCTGAATTAAAAAGTCACTCAGGCTGGGCATGGTGGCGCATGCCTTTAATCCTAGCACTCGGAAGGCAGAGGCAGGGCGGATCTTTGTGAGTTCAAGGCCAGCCTGGTCTACAGAGTGAGTTCCAGGACAGCTGGGACTACAGGGAGACCCTGTCTCAAAAAGACCAAAAAAAAAAAAAGCCACTCAGGGCGGGTATGGTGGTGCACACCTTTGATCCTAGCACTTGGGAGGCAGAAGCAGGCAGAGCTCTGTGAGTTCAAGGCCAGCCTGGTCTACAGAATGAGCTCCAGTCCAGCTGGGACTAAAGGGAGACCCTGTCTCAAAAATACCAAAAAAGAAAAAAAAGTCACTACTCAAACAGTCAGCAGAACAAAAATGATCATGCCAACCAAATGTGGAAAGAGGAAAGGAAATTTAAAAAAAATTTTTAAAGAGTATTTTTTAAAAAAAGATTTAACTTATTCTTTGCTTTTGTCAGACTAATTTATTTTTAAGAATTTCATACGTGAGTATTGCATTTGCATTACTGCTATCCTTCTCAATTCCCCACCAACCCCATGTCCCCGCCTTTGCACGCCCCCCAATTACTGTCCTTTATTGTTGTTATACATATACATACACATTTATAAATATGCATATGTATAGAATGCACTGAGTCCACTTAGTGTGTACCTGTGTTTAGGGCTTCCGACTGGGATTAGATAACCTCTCGGAAGCTAGTCCCTGAAGAAAACTGATTTTCCATTGATTGCCTGTAGCTGTTCATCTGGAAGAGGAACCTGGTGAAATTTTCCCCATCCAAATTGGCATGTCAATTGATTTTGTAATTATGCAGATCTTAAATGCTAATAATAACAATGTATAATTTTTATTCATATAACTAAAACTATTCAGTGTTGTGTTTTGATGGTCATTTTATTAAATATATATTATATATATATTTATATATTTATATATATAATATTGTTTTAATGGGAAGTCTCATGTGTTCCCCAGGCTGGCCTCTAGCTTGCTATGTAGTTGAGTACAACACTCAACTCCTGAGCCTCCTGCCTCATCTACAATCTTGGAATTACAGGCATCCATCACCATACCAGGTTTATGAGGTGCTGGAGATCAAACTCAGGACCTCAAAAATGCTAGGCAAGAACTCAGTGACTGAGCCACATCCCCAGCCCTGCGGATTGCTCTCATCAACAGCTGAATGCAATCCCATAACATCCCAAAGAATAATGAAGAGTCATAAAAGAGTTTTTATATCCAAGGAGAAGGGTATTTTTCATCAATTACTATATGAAATGAATAAAATATATAGATGTGTACCTTCCTTGGAAGCTTGTATGATACAAGGGCTTGACGGCTCACACTCAGCTAGATTTGACTGGCATAATGGTTCTTAAGGTTTTTGGTCCTAAGACCTGGGGCAAGTCCTAGTCCTCAGTTCATTTATCTGTAGAATGGGGATAATAATAGTCCTACTTCATGGGACTGTTGTGAGGATTAACTGAGATGATGATTAACATGAGTTTCATTCACACATGGCAAACATTTAAAAATAATAGCTACTTTTATTTTTTATTTTGTCATTACCCACTATAAAGTAACCACAATAATATAAGAGACCCGGAAGTAGGTGTTTTCTTCAAACTTAACTACAGACTAACATTCTTCCACTGAACATTTGCTAATACTCCCCTAGGGTTGATTTGGTTTTTTGGACAATGTGTTCTGGAAGAGTCTTGGCATACTTACTGGGTCAGCAATTGCAGAAGCTCACTTGAAAATGAAGGATCATGTAGCTCAAGAGGTAAATTAACACATTAAACATTAACTGTAGGCATTCGCCTGTTTTTATGAAAATAACACACGTGAATGTACATCTACTGAAATACTAAAGTTATTTTCTGAGACTTATTTTTAGGTTTTCCTTTTAGAACAACTATTTTGATCATATTTAGTTAGAGAGACCATCTGATAATCAAAATGCTTTAAGGATATCTTGAAACACGTCACTGCATATCTATACTTCATAGGAAAATCTCATTCACACTTGGCAATTTAGAAACATACACATGTGTGTCTATACTTAAACACATGTACATGTATACATACCTTCCCTCCTGTTCTCGAATGTTGTAGGCGGGGAATAAAGAGGAGAGGGCAAGTTAAAGTGCAATCAGCTATGAATAATGGAAAATTTTGAATCAATTCTCTCTCTCCCCCCACTCTCTCTCATTTTCATTAGGGTCACCAGCCTCTGGATAAAGCCTGCCTTTGAACCAGCTGTGAGCCTGTGGCTCAGGAGGGAGCACATGACCAACTCCATTCTGTTTCCTTGAACCTTTTTTGACCTTCTGCATCGAACAAAGGAAGACATTCTAGTATTTTTTTAAGTTGTTTTACATCATTTTTTTTAGCTCCAGGATACAAAGGTAGAAGAAGGAACAAACTACATTTCCATGCAGTAAAATACAGAAGTTGGGACGTTCCAGTCTGGAATGCACACGTGAGGCCACTGGGTCTCAAGCACACAGGTGTGAGCACTGTCTCTCACTGCTGTCCGAGAGTCATGCATTACAGGACACCTGGACTGAAGTCCCCCAGACCTAGACAGCTGCCACAAGGGCCAGGGAGCCCTGGGATCCTACCCAGGGTGCTGAAGATCCAGAAGATCCCGGAGTTCAAAACAAGGCCTGCCAGGAGCAACCTGAGACCTCCTCTGCTCTCCACCCCGCACCTCCTTCCGTTCTCCTCTGCCTCCTCCTCCTCCTCCTCCTCCTCCTCCTCCTCCTCCTCCTCCTCCTCTTCCTCCCTCTCCCTCCCCCTTCCCCTCCCCAAATCACCATTTACTGATCACAGCATTGGAGTAAGAGATGGGTAAGACGGAGACCCTTCTCCAGAAGCAGCGATGCAGGGGGTGTGGAGGGGGAGACCACAAGCAGCCAGGCAGAATGAACATCATCCAGATGGCTCCGTGGAGCAGCCGCGGGAGCCTGTGTGGGGATGGGGGGGTGAGGCCACAGTGCTCTGGGCTCCCTGCCCTGCAGATGCCTGCTCCTCCCCAGGTGACAGTTGACCGGTTGACAGCAGCACATTCCTGCCAGGCCACAGGGAAGCAACTCCAGGCACCTGCTGGGAACTGGATGCTAAGTGGAAGGCGATGCCACCTGTCCCCAAACACTGTGTGGGAAACATTATTACAAGCCACCCACCTGTGCACCCTTGCAGATGAGGACAAGGTGCTGGAGAAGAGGAAGCTACTGCCTGCATGGGGATCCATAAACTCAAATCAGAAGTGCCCTTAACATCAAATTCGAAGAAAGGGAGACCCTTCCCCAAGGATTCACTTTTATGTAATTCCTCCTTTAATGAAATAAAGATAGGAAAAATAGAGGGCTGGGATGCAGTTCAGCCGTGGCATGCTTGTTTACCAGGTGCCAGGCCCTAGATTTGGTCCCAGCACCACCACGATCAGAAGTGAGGACAAGAAGGAAGGAAAGAGGAAGGAGGAGGAGGGGGAAAAGAAGAAGGAGAAGGAGGAAGAAGGCAAGGAGGAGGACGGAAGAGGAGAATGACCATATCTCTTTTACTATGCTGTTGAAACTTTAAAAGTTTTGAATAGAAATTGGTTGTGACCAAAAGCACCCAGGTTTTCAGAAACAAGCCTAGGAAAGCTGGAGGGAGGTTGTAGGGGGCGTTGTTGGTGAGTTTGTTTTGTTCTGTTTGTGCCGTTTGTCTCGGAATTACTTGGAGAAGTAGTTTGGGCTTGTTTGCTATTTTTTAGAATAATGAGTATAAGCGGTTGGCAGCAGAAAATGTGGGAAGGACTCAGACCCAGCAGTCGAATTCTCAAACAATCTTCAGTAGCTCTCCAGATCTGAACATTAGAAGCACTTTTACTTGGGACAAGTAAAGGAAAAAGAAAAAAACAACAACAAACCCAGTCACTGCCATTCTGCATGAGTCCACCATGTGAGAGAAACTTCCTTGCCTGGCCCACATCGGCTGATTGGTCATTTGTCATTCAGGTTAAACACGAAACAGAAGTGAGCATTGTTCCGATGCTGGCCCTGATAACATCCCAAGCAAACTGGCAAGAGACAAAAGCAGATCGTGCTCAGAGCTGTCATTTGAGTTCTAAAAGCACAGTGATTTTTGTCTTAAAGGAACATCTTCAGTTTCCAAGGCTGTGTGCACAGTTCCTGAAAGCAGATTAAAATTTTCCACTGTGCTCACGTGTGAGCAAAAACTCTATTCAGTGGCGAGCGAGCTACCCCAGGACACTAGACACTGCCTGCCTTGGTCGCCAGTCTCTCTTGCCCATCACAATTACTTTCTGTCTCTCTCTTGCCTAGGAAAATAATTTTGTACACTAGCATTCCAAGTCTGCTGCAGTCTGGTGGATGCGAATAAAGCTTTATCTGTATAAGGTCACAAACCCTGTGTGTGTGTGTGTGTGTGTGTGTGTGTGTGTGTGTGTGTGTGTGTGTTTAGTCCTCCAGGTAACACTGTCAAGAGGCTGTTGTTATCCCACCCCACTTCCTTTCCTTCGTGAGGCCAGTTCTCAGAGGAGTCACTAGTCTGAGGCCACCCAGGAAGCAGGCTGGTCTCCTGTAGCTCCAGCTGGGCTCTGACCTGGTTCTACTGCATCCTGCGGCCTGGCTGCAGCTGGCAGAACAGCTGCTGATCTTCCATGTTGCTAGAACCTTCCTCGCTCCGGTGACTCACTGTACCTGGAATTATGCTTCTTTCTTCTTCTGCCGGTTCCCTGCATCTTCCTGGAAGCCATTCCAAACTGTCACTTCCGCTGATCTGTGTGTCTTGAGGGCGGCCCCTGTCTCTGGAGCTTTGATGATCCTCAGGCAAGGATGGGAAGAGTCTGACCGAGATATGCAGTCTCAGTTATTTCAGTCATTGGAAGATGGAAAAATTTTCCTTGCAAATTCCTTTTCTTGGGAGCCTAATAAAAGGTGTACTTCAGCAAGTCAGAGGTAAAGAGAGAAGATTAGGGGCACACAGAGAAGAAAGTCCCTGAGATCTGATTCCCACCACCTGGCACTCAAGAACTTCAGGACAAAGACAAGACGTAAACAGCTGTAAAGCCTGCCTGGATCCTATAGGAGTTCTGTAGTTTAGTTTAGTTTAGTTTGGTTTGGTTTAGTTTGGTTTGGTTTAGTTTAGTTTAGTTTAGTTAGTTTAGTTAGTTTAGTTTAGTTAGTTTAGTTAGTTTAGTTAGTTTAGTTTAGTTTAGTTTAGTTAGTTTAGTTTAGTTAGTTTAGTTTAGTTAGTTTCGTTTCGTTAGTTTAGTTTAGGTAGTTTAGTTTAGTTAGCTTAGTTTCGTTAGTTTAGTTTTGTTTTGTTTGGGGAGGGTTGAGACAGGGTCTCACTGTAACCCCAGCTGACCTGGAACTCACTAAGTAGACCAGACTGGCCTCAGTCTTACAGAGATCCACCTGTCTCTGCCTCCCAAGTATTTCTGGGATTAAAGGTGTCCCCACTACATCTAACTTTAGTTTTTTGAGGAAACCCCACGCTGATTTTCATAGCAGTTAGACTAATTTACATTCCTGCCAGCAATGTATAAGGTTCCCTTTTCCCACATGCTCATTGGAATTAGTTGTTACTTATTTTCTTAAAGCTGCCATTTAGCTATGACACTCATGGGTATTTACCCAAAGAACTGTGCCAACATATCATGGAGATTCTTGCACATCGGTGTTTACTGCAGCATTATTCACAATATCTAAGTTATAGAATGACCTTGGTATCCAAAGACTGAAGAATAAATATAGAAAAAAAAACCCATATATATGGAATTTTATCCTGCCACCAGGAATTAAACTATGTTATTTGCAGGGAAAATGGAGATTATCACATAAAGTAAATTAAGTCAGTCTCAGAAAAATAAATATTGAACTCTTTCTCTCATTTGTAGATACTATGCTTTATATAGTTATATAACATCATGTATGCATTATATGGCATAAAAGTAGAACAGAAACTCTAGGAGAACAAAGGGGAGAAGGAAGGATGAGCAGGAGGGTGGGATGGTGGGGAGACGTAGTCGAAGTATATTGTATACTTCTATGAAAATGTCTTTTTAAAAAATTTTTCTTATTTATTTATTTATTATTTTTTTTGGTCTTTTCGAGACAGGGTCTCCATGTAGCCCTAGCTGGCCTGGAACTCACTCTGTAGACCAGGCTGGCCTTGAACTCACAAAGATCCGCCTGCTTCTGCCTCCCAAGTGCTAGGATCAAAGGCGTGCACCACCATGCCTGGCTTTATTTAGTTTTTTATGTGTATGAGTGTACTGTCTGCATGTAGGTTGGTGCACCTGTGTCGTGCAATGTCTTGGAGGTCAGAAGAGGACATCGGATTCCCCTGGCACTGAAGTTAAAGACGGTTCTTAGCCGCTATGTGGGTGCTAGGAATTGAACCTAGGTCCTCTGAAAGAGCAGTCGGCACTCTTAACCGCTGAGCCATCTCTCCAGGCCCTAAAGGATATCATTTATAGCCAGATTCAAAGACTAGACAAAATTTAAAAACTAAGAAAGAATGAGCTGGTTTGCTCATTTCTCTGATCTTAAAAAATTCTCAGTCTTCTGACTTCCGTGGCATTGCATGACATGGGTACACCACCCTACATGCAGAGAGTACACTCATACACAAAAAAAAAAAAAAAAAAAAAGCCGGGCATGGTGGCACACGTCTCTAATCCTAGCACTTTGGAGGCAGAGGCAGGTGGATCTTTGTGAGTTCAAGGCCAGCCTGGTCTACAGAGTGTGTTCCAGGACAGCTGGGGGTACAGGGAGACCCCGTCTCGAAAAGACCTAAAATAAATAAATTAATTAATTAAAATAAAATTTAAAAACCCATGCTTTAAAAAAAATGATATCCTTGAGCTGGAGAGATGGCCTAGCAGTTAAGAGTGCCGACCGCTCTTACAGAGGACCCGGGTTCGATCCCCAGCACCCACATGGCGGCTGAGAACCGTCTTCAATTCCAGGAGAACCCCAGTTCCAGGGGAATCCGAGACCCTCTTCTGACCTCTGCAGCATTGCACGACACGGGTGCACAAACCTGCATGCAGACAGTACATCCATACACATACAGAAATAAATAAAATTAAAAAAAATGATATCCTTTAAGCAATGTGACTTCAGAAGCTACAAAATCATGTAGATGCCCATTGCTAACCCATGCAGACAGCCCCTCCCTGCGTGCTTAAGTCTTAAGTACTGTTGACATGGTTTTGAGAATAATAGGACCTTTCCCAGCCCTGGTGTGCTTGACCCAGGGACTTAAGAAAACAGGCACTCAATAGTTACCAAATGTCAAACCCAGATAGCGGCTCTCAAGTTATTGCCTAATGTCAGGGAATACTAAAGACAACCTGTGAGGGTGCAGCCAAAGTGGAAGTGAGGGTTATCGTGGGAAATAGTAAGGAAAGGGAGAGAAACTTCCAATCATGAGAGGGATTCCCAGGAGAGGGAAAACAGTTGAATTGTTCTTGTCTAGGGGTTTTTATAAGGCTTACAGCAGAAGCTGGACAAAGACTGAGGTGATTTCTGTTGAGATTGTTCCCTGGGCTATCTCGGGCCAGGCCGAGCCAGTGGAGGGCCTACATGCTCTATGCATGTCTCCTGGTCCAACTAGGGAGATGATCATGCTCTATTCACACGCTGCCCACCCAGTTAGGGGTTGTTGAAACTCTCTCTGTCCATCTCTGACTAATGCTTTGTTAGCTGTTGACCTTGACTATCTGCTAGCCATTAGCCCGCTGTTCATTGACCTTGCAGGTGTCTTGCTGGCTGTTAATTAGAACTGCTGACACCCTCTTCTGGCCCTACTGACCCCAGAGATTTAGGGTCATTGAGAGACAAGACCTCCAAAGTCTTAAAATGTGAAGAATAAGGGTAATGAAGAGGATGGATATGTTCAAAGTACATTATAAAAATATATGAAAATGTTGTAATAAAGCCCATTATTGTGTACAATTACTATAATACAAAAATACTTGAAATATTTCTGTGTTATTTTCATTATGGAAAAAAAAACTTGGGGGAATTTAGGAAGAAAGGAAGGGCTTGTGATCTCAGTTTCTCAGGTCAGCCAAGCTGCTGGCTCCTCTTTCTCTTTTGCATGTCCTTGTAAAGAGTGTTGGCTTCAGGGAAGTTAGAATGCTTTCTCATTATTATAAAATTGGGATGAACTACTTTCCTGCGCTTGCTAAAAAGATAACAGCAGTTCATCTTCCTTGTTAACACAGTAGGGTCCCTTTCCACACTCAAACAGAACTGAAGGAGGCTTCAGATATCATACCCACCCCAAAGCATACAGTTAGTAGGAAGATCCCCAAAGAGTCTTATTCTAGAAAATTTCTGTCATACAGGATGATGCTATAAAACACTTTCCAAGGATAGATGAGATCCTGAATGAATCCCAGATGCCAACTGGATGTGGTTATAGGCCCTGAGAGGAAGAATTCTTGTCCCTAAGGAGAAGGAGTGAACACAGTTCTGAGGGAAGATAAAACAAAGCAGTTGGCTCTCACTCCTCTCAACCCCACGTGTCAGCATGCAATTATGGAAAACTGGGTGGCTCCTGGTTGTGCCTCATGATACCTGGTTGAAGCAAAATGAACAGCAGCTGTCAGTCTTGTCACTGTTGCCAGAAAACAGCGAAATTACAAGGTTTCTGCTCTGAATACAAAATCCCCTGAGAGGCACCTGCTTTCATTGGTGACCATAAGCCCAGGTTTCAGACAGTGAGCGAACACAAAAGAAAGCTGATTGCCCCTTGTAGAGGGGGGAAATGAATGTCCACCATGCACTTGTTGAAAAGTTCTCCACAGTGAGTAACAAAGGGCTGGCTAGGTACTCAAACAAAGAGCTCCTATGCTTTGAAAATATGACAGGACATGTTGGGACTCCAAGAACATGCTTTCCAATAACTAGTCTTGTGAAATCAAGAGGCTGCAATCAGTTACACGAAAGAGTGATCATCGCAAGAAGGGCTGTAACATCAAGCTGGGCATGGTGGAGCATGCCTTAATTCCAGGACTTCAGAGGTAGAGGCAGAAGGATCAGGAGTTCACAGTGAAAGCAACATTATCACCTGCAGAAGCATCAGAAAGGATGTTGTAAATAGATCGCATGTAAGGAGAAGATGTTTCCAGATGACAGATGGCCATTTTAGACAGCCAAGCACCTGGGATCAAGAGAGGGAAGAAACACTGAGGACCTGTTTAGGAAGAAAGGGTTTGAAAGATGAAAGGTTTTTCATTTCAAAGCCTTCATCTTTCTCAGCATTTTTCTAAAGATGAGTTTGAAAAGAAAGCGAAATAACTTCTAGCCAAAAAAATTCCTAGCTGTGCCAGTGAGCTGTGTCACCTGCACTGCTAGAAATGACCCGGGGAGATCCTTAGTCAGTCAGAAGTGACCCAGGTCACCAGACTCCTCAGCAGCCCAAAGAGTTGCTGGTGCAAATCTCCAGGTACACCATTCTCTTAGGGTGTGACATGTGGCACTGATGGAAGAATTTGCACACCCTTGAACACACTCAGCTCATAGTCTCAGGAATCATTAACTGATCTGTGCTGGAAAACAGTAACATGGTCTCAGCCCATGTGGCCAAACAATGCTTGCCCAGCCATGACAATCATATGCTATTTAATCAAACCTGATGCAGAATAGCATTCAGTTGTTTCTAAGGATCAATCCTCTTGGTCCACAGGAATCCAAGGTCTAGAGATGCTGGCTCCACCTCTCACTATGAACAATGTCAGGGGCAGGTGACCCTTCCCAGTATGGAGTTTTGTAGCAGCCAGCAGGCTCAAGTCTGGAAGGCAAAAGAGCCAGAGAAGGAGGAGCTAGCTATTAGCTCAGGCATCAACCATCAAAGAAACAAAACCTGGCTGAGGGAGGTCCTCAGCAGAAGGGGACAGTGAGGCAGCAGGCAGCCTACAAAGCCCCAGTGGCAACCTGGAACAGGCACAAATTTTCTTTCAAGTTTCCCTGCCTCTGTGGGAGACTGAGACCTGAGGACTTGATTGTGAACTTTTATTTTTTATTGCTTTTTTATTATTTTTAAGGGATTCGCAATATAAGAGCACAGTTGTTTTCAGATCACATTGACGTTGCTCAGTTTGCCATAAAATTAGGTAATTGGTGCTAGCATCCACAGATGAGGAATACCATTCATCGTTTGTTTTTCTGGGACTGTGTTACTTCACTCAGCATGATATCTTCTAGCTCCAGCCATTTACCTGCAAAGCTCATGATGTCATCTTTCTTTACTGCTGCATAGAACTCCATTGTGTAGATGTACCACATTTTCTCCTATCCACTTCAGTTGAGGGCATTGGGTTGTGTCCAGCTCCTTGCTATTGTGAAGAGGCTGAAATAAACATGGCTGTGCTGTATCTCTGCAGTAAGATGAGTCTTGTGGGTACATACCCAGGAGTGGTATGGCTGGGTCAGGTTGCAAGTTCATTCCAAGTCTTCCAGAGGTTCTCCACACTGCTTTCCATAGTGGCTGAGAGATTTACATTCCCACCAGCAGTGGATGAGTGTTCCCCTTTCCCCACAACTCTCCAACACTTGTTATTGTTTTCTTGATCCAGCCAGTCTTATTCGAGTTAAGTGATATCTTAAGTGGTTTTAATTTGCATTTCCTAATTATTTAGTGACGTTGAACACTTTAATCTTTAAGATGTTTCTCAACCATCTCTAATTCCTCACTTGTGAAGTCTCTGTTCAGCTCTTTGCTCTCATATTGAGTGGGTCATTTGTTTTCTTTCTTCTTTGTTTTTTGAGTTAGTATTATTCTGGAAATCAATGCTTTGTCAGATGTATCTGTGGTGAAGGTTTCCTCCCACTCTGTGGATTCTCTCTTCACTTCCTTGATTGTTTCTTTTGATGTACAGAAAGCTTTGGAGTTAATGAGGTCCCATTTGTCAATTGTAGCCTTAATTCTTGCACAGCTGCTCTTGATTTAGGAGGTCTTTCCTATGCCTATGAATTGTAGTCTGCTGCCAACTTTTTCTTATCGCCTTCAGAGTTTGGGGTTTCACGTTGAGTCTTCAATCCATTGGAGTTGACTTTGTACAGGGGAAGAGGTAGGGGTTTAATTTCATTCTTCTACAAGTGGTGATCCAGTTTTGCCAACACCCTTGCTGAAGTGCTGTCTTTCTCTCCATTGTGTCTTCTTGGCCCACTTTCAAATATGAGATGGCTGAATTGAATGTGATTGCTCTATGTTTGGGTCTTCTATTTTCCATTGACGTAGTCTGTTTTGTGCCAATACCAAGCTGTTTTTATGACTATAGCCCTGTAGTATAGTTTGAAGTCTGGTATAGAGATTCCCCTGTATTGCTCTTTTTCACTCAGGTTGTTTTGGGGTCTTTTGTTTTTCCAATGAAATTAAGGATCTTTTTTTCAAGCCTGTGAAGAAACTCTGGGAATTTTAATTGGGATGCATATAATCTATATCAAGTTTGGGTAGAATGGATTTTTTACTATATTAATTTCCCAGTCCATGAGCATGGGAGGTTTTCCATCTTCTGATGTCTTCTTCAATTTCCTTCTTCAAGGGTTTAAAATTTTTTGTTGTAGAATCTTTGGTATCTTTGGATTAGGTTCGTTCCTAGTATTTATTGTTTTGAGGCTTGTTGTGTGGAAGGTCTCCTTGATTCCTTCTTCAGTTGCTTATTGTTGGTGTAAAGAAGGCTACTGATTTTTCTAGGTCAATTTTGTATCCTGCCACTTACTGAAGCTCTTAATCGTTTCTAGGAGTTTTCTGGTGGAGTTTGAGCATCCCTTAGGTAAACAATCATCATCACCAGAAAAAGGGATAGCTTGACTTCCTCTTAAATCCATTAGTACTCCTTTAATTTCTTCTTGCCTTTTGCCCTAGCAAGGTTTCAAGCACTATATTGAAAAAGGAGTGTGACAGGGGGCAGCCTTGATAGTGAACTTTTAGCAGCTTTTGGGAGACTCAACATCCTTCCCCTCCTCCATCCGGTTTGACAGCTCTTCCCTGATTGGCCCCTTATTTGCATACCTATATTCAGCCAATCAGGATCCAGTTGGCACCTTGGAACTCCAGTAAACTCAGATACTTTGAAGCTTTACACATGCAGTAGGAGTCTACAAGGAGGCCAGAGAGGGAAGAGTTCAGAGACCCTGCAGTCTTCAGAAAAAGAAGCTTGAAGACTTCCAGACCCAGCTCCCAGCTGGCTTTGCATCAGAGAAGGAAAACTGCTTTCAAGACTCTCCAGGGACAGGCTCCTTACAAGCTCCCTGTTCAAGAGCCTTCTGCCCTAGGCAGGGAGCTTGTAATGATCATTAAAACTCTATTTCGAACAGAGAAACTGTTTAAGCTTGTTTTACTCTTAGCTCAAGGTTGCATGGCAAACTCCAGGCAGCCCAGGCCCCTCCCCTTTCCTTCCTGCCCCACTGCACATCCAAACCTTGAAACAGACATAATTAACTGTTGAGTTTTTGCTTCTGTAACTTGCTTATCCTGCCTAAAGGCACCCTGACATTTTCTAAGTGGGCCAAAAGTGCAAGGCAGCTTTGCCTTGTTGGTCTCCTCTTTTTTGTTGCCTCCTCTTTGAAAGGTACCGCACCAGCCTACTCAGGGCAGCAGTCATATCAGCAAGACTCTGCCAGGCAGACAGCCATAATTGGGTATTGAGACCGTCAGCAGTGTTTTCTTTTTTTTTACTTTTTGTGGGGGGTTCTTTTTCGAGACAGGGTCTCTCTGTAGCCCCAGTTGTCCTAGAACTCACTTTGTAGACCAGGCTGGCCTTGAACTCACAAAGATCCGCCTGGCTCTGCCTCCCAAGTGCTAGGATTAAAGGCATGCGCCACCATGCCCAGCAGGAGTGTTTTATTTTTAATAAATTTGGCTGATTAACATTTGATTTGGATCTGGTGGTTTTCCTGGTTTTCTAAAGGGTCTGTAACAAGCACACTCAAGCCAGCCTCCAGGACTCAACCAGGACCCATTCCTACCTCAGACTCCAGGACTCTGCACTTCCACTCCAGAATTCAATCTCCAGCCTCCGAAACTGCAGCTCCAGGGACCTGCAGCTCCAGCCTTGGAGACCTACTGCTCCTGCTATGCCGGTTAGTAACCTGCAGACCTACTCTGGTGGGCACCGCTCTTGGTTGGCATTCCAAAGCCCTCTGAGAGCTTGAGCTGTGACTTCCCGGAGCTGTAACGCTCCTCCAAAAATGCCTCTCACAGCTAGCGTGAGAATTCAAACCTCCATTTATGCATAGCAGTTTAAAGTTGTTTTATCCCATTTAAGGTTGTACTCCCAAATTCACAATAAAGCATGCCCCCATTTGTATTCTTTGCTGTCTGCCCACTCCATTCTTGGAGGAAGGTGGGACAAGAATCCACCTAGAGATGGACCATCTCCACCACCTGCTTCACTAAGACCAAGGTACATCATTCTCCTGCTCTGAAACCTGGTTCTCTGAGGTGGGAGGGTTATAATTAATTGTTCTGCAGGTCACAATAGGCAATTGTTAAACATGCTTTAGACACTGTAACCAGGTCTTATCATGTACTCTGAAAGTAGAGAACTGTGACAGAGCTATCAAGGCCACGGATGATAAAGCGACATTTCCACTGCTTGAATGAGAGGCATCCGTGTGGCTTGCCTGGTCAGGAGAATTCAGCAGAGGTGCTGCTGTGTTGCTCTGGAATCTGGTTGCCTTGTGAGAAACTCGAGCTACTCTAAGAGGTAGGAGGCCATGAGGAAAGGGCCCAATGGGAAAAGACACCATCGCATGCAGCCCAGCTTCTAACAACACAGCTATGCAAAAGACTCCATGGAAGAATAGCAGAAGCACCCAGCTGAGCCCAGCCAATGCACAGTCATGAGAAATAATAAGCCGTTGTGTTTTTCAAATCACTAAGGCTTGGGGTGGTTTGTTATACAGCAACAAATAACACAAATAGCTATAAAACATAGGGATCCCAAAACAATGACTGAAAGAAATGCTCTAGAACAGTGTTCTTGTTGGCAAAACTCTCCACCTTCTGCAAAAGATGCTATGACAAGGCCAGCCATGTTTCAGTCACGTGAGTCCTCTTCTGGGTTTGCATGGTGGGTGTGGCTCCTCACCCATGGGGAAACATAACTGAGTATCCCTTTACCCAAGTATCTCTACCCCAGAGAGGGCACCAAGGACAGACCAAAACAATAATTCCAACGAGTTATAACTTGTGAACCAATGAGTTGACTAGGGTTAATTGCAGATGGACCACAGCTGCATCACCATGAAGCCCACCCCAACATGGGTGATGACTCAAGAGCCTGTATCCCTAGAGCTTCCTGCCCAACTTGCAGGCAACTCCAGGGAAGAGGGTCTCCTCTCCCCAGCAATGATTTTCTGTCTGTCCCTTCAGAATGGTCTTTGGGACTCTCGTAGCTTTCTGAGCTTCCTGAGCCTTGGAAATTTCCTTGAGTGCCTGAGTCTTCTAAGCTTCTCTCTTCTCTTCAAGGTGTGTTTCAGTTCAGAGGGTATAACTAACTACACAGTATATGGATTCATAAATGAGTCATTGTCTTCTGGGTGACATTAGGCAAGTTTCTAAGCACCAGGATTGTTCACATCTATGAACTTAATTCGCTCATTCCAAATACCTGGTCTGAGCTCCACATTTGATTCTACACATTCAAACTCAAAGTCAGGTGTCGTGGTGCACACCTGTAATCCCCGGAATTCCGGAAACTGTGGCAGGAGGATCTCATGTTCAGGGCCAGCCTGGCCTACATACATAGATTACTATCTATTCAAAATAGATAGTAATACAAACTTGGATTTGTACTCCTTCTATTCCTTTTCTATTACTATTATGTGTTGCTCATACCAGCACCCTTTGAAATACTATTCAACATACTGAATAAGAGAGGCAGTCAGGGCTAGGCTGGGGAGATGATTCAGTTGTTAAGAGCACTGGCTGCTCTTGCAAAAGATCCAGATTCAAATCCCAGCAACCACATGACAGCTAACTACCATCTGTAACTCCAGTTCCAGGGGATCCAAACACACCCTCTTCTGGCATACACTGGCACTGTACAACAAGGGTACACTTACATACATGCAAGTGTAACACTCATACACATAAAGTAAAAATAAATCAATCCAAAAAATTTTAAAAGAGAGAGACAGTCAGGGGAAGGAAACGTGAGTTGAATCTGTGTTCACAGCAAAGCAGCTGGTCACTTCTTGGGCCTCGATGCCAGTTCTCCCCATTCTGCCCAGGACAGTATGGCCTGGAGGAGAAAGGACCAGCTCTGCTATTGTTTGGACAGCTTGCTCACAGCCCATGGCACTGCTAGGAGGTGGTGGAACTTTTAAGGGGTGGAAGCTAGTGGAAGGTCCTCCAGTCACTGGTGCATGCTTGCAGAAGGATGTTGGGACCCCAGCTCCTCCTCCTCTTTCTCTTTCACTTTCTCACCATGAGGAAAATTGTCATGAACTGTAGCCATGATGTGATGCCAGCCATGGGCCCAAAGCAATGAGGCCAAACAATTATAGACCCAAAGAGTGGTTAAAATAAACCTCTTCTCTTTATAAGCTGATTACCCCAGGTATTTGTTACAGTAAGGGAAAGCTGATTAATATACATTCCTTGATTGTGTCACCATCAGACTTAATGTAGCCATCCCATACTTGGCCATCCATCCATCTCAGGCAATCAGCTTCTGCTTAGTTCTACTGATGAGATGCTAGGGAAATCATATATGCACTATGAAATTCTGATACACTGCTTAAACTCCACATATCCAGACAGAGCTAGGTCACTGAATAAGTACCAAGTGATAATGTCTGTGCAGGGGTGAAGGAGAGCTGATGAGGAGGGGTACCTCAGACAGTCTGGGGTGGCCGTGACAAGCTGCACTCTCACTGGGCTTTGTGCATTTTAGGAAGTGTAATCTTGTCAGCTTTGCAAGTCAACGCATTACTATTTCAAGTGTAAAAATACTCCCACGAGGTATAGTCTTTTATTATCGCAAAATTTATTCTCGAACTTTTCCCTCTTCCACCTGTTCCTAAGTTTTCTTGAATCATAGGTACAGGAAAATAGTCGTAATTAGAATACAAATGCTATATGTCATAAACTACTTCATGCATATTTTATTTCCTGGAAGCCAACTGTTTGGGCAGAATTAGTCCACTTGATAATTGGAATCTGATGTCACATTTTTAGAGACATCAAAAAAAATCCAGAAAGTACAGCCCTTAGAAGAGATTGAAGTGGTTCTTTTAAATTTATTGTTATTATTTACATATATGTGTGTATCTATATGAATGTATCCCTGCAATGCCTGTGGAGACAGAAAGGAGGTGTTGGTTCCATTGAAGCTAGAGATATATAGGCAGTTGTGAACTACCTGACTTGAGGTCTGGGCTCAAAGTCAGTTGCCCTAGAAGAACAGCAAGTACTCTCAGCACCAAGCCATCTCTCCAGCCCTGAAGTGGCTCTTACATGGGACCCTGAATTTGTCCTTGAGGAAGTGGGCCACTTTAAAAGAAAGCCTGATCCCCTTTCTCAGTCCTTTCTAGCATCTTGTCTGGTCATGTCATTTCTCTTGTACATAATCCCACTGTTATGAATGCACCTTCTATGAGGTGTTCATTGGAGCCAGGCTGACACAGATGCCATGTCTTTAAAACTCCAAAATCATGAACTAAATAACTTTTTACATATTTCTTTATTGAAAAATGCCATAAATTTAAACCAGAACGATTAATCTTCCTCTAAGGAATCGAGAACCACCCCCTAAGGCAGGCATGTGGGGGAGGGAAGAAGAGGATTAGGAATTCAAAGCAAGCTCAGCTACACCAGCAGTTCAAGGTTAACCTGGGCTACACAAGATGCCATCTCAACAACCACACCATCCCCCCAAAAGAAACACCCGCAGCCATCAGTACCATCCAGCCTTGAACAGAAGTCAAGCACAGCGGGTGCTTTTGTTACTGCTTCATCTTTCTGAAGGCACAGATCCCCAGAGAATGTAACTGATGCTGTGCTTGCTCCCTCTGACAGAAGCCCATGACTCTTAGGAATGATTTCACAGAGCCTGGGAAAGTCTGCCTCTGTGCTGTCTCTGACAGACCATGGATTCCAAATCAAGAATGCCTTACTTGATAATGTGAACCTGGTCTCCGGTGGTGGGGGTTGAGGTTCAGCTTATTAACTATACATCTTGGGTGTATGATTATACCCGTGAGCCTCAGTGACCTCGCTGGGAAATGTGGACCGCAGCTTTCAGTTTCCAGAACTGTTCTAAAGCTTACACACAAATGAATGTAAAACTGGTAGCTGAAGACATGGCTGAAGTGTGCCTGAAAGTTCTTTGGAAGCATTAATTACAGCTAGTAGAGTATAGACTGTTTCTAATAGTCACAGTAACCATGGACTATAGCATCAGCAAATAATAATGGAGTTAGCTCTTCCGTTCTGTAACTAGATAGTAAATAATTGAAAAAACATGTTGTGTCTAAATAAAGACATAAAGGCTTGTTTCTGTCATTACTCCCTAAATAATACACTATAATGACTATATACAGAGCACTGATACAATGATGTTAGATACGGTAAATCATTTAGAGATGGTTTGAAGTTCATGGGAAGGCGAGCATATGTTGCATGCTCTATGCATACAATTGAGGTTGATACCCATGGTGAGGGTCCTTGGATTTGGTACCTAGGGTGAGGATAAGGGTGAAGGTGGACATGTGTTCTGGAAATGGAGGGTGGAGAAACTGACTCTGAAAGCACAAAAGTCTAGAAACCACTCCAGTAGCTTACTCCAGCTCTGCTGGGATGGCTGTGAGAGGGAAGTAGCTAACCCGTAGGAGACTTGTCTGTGAGAGTAAAATGAAACAGCATTGTCAGTAAGGGCTGGACCAATAGGAAAGACCGCAAAGACATTGATCCTTGGATGAGCTAGAGGGACGGGGCTAGAAGCCAGGGTTGCACAGGGACTTTGGCATAATGCCACCTAGGCAGTATTCAGTATTCCTGTGTGCTCACCTCTATCCCTGTCTCTCTCCACTTTGCTGAACCTCATTTTCTTTAACATTTCTTCTTCAGGAGCCATAAGCCATGTTCCTACTCCACAGTGCAGTTGCATTCAATATGAAGACTGTCACTGACTTACACGTGAGCTGCTCAGTGTTTCTGCTTTCCCATATTAAAACACAATGCTCTTGAGGCTGGAGATTCTATCTCTTCTTTCCTATATCCTCCCTCCTCCCAAGCACCATGTCCTGTGGGAGATGGCAGGCTGTCTCCTCATCAGTTGTTATGCACAGATCTTTATCTCTAAATAGTGTAACTTGTGATTATGTAAGAAGCAACTCCTGTGTAACTGGCTGATCCCACCTCAAAAAGCTCTAAGACCTGAATCACACCAGCATCACTGGAGCCATCCCAGAATAACAAGCTTAGTTGTCATAAACAGGTCAAAGTTACAAGATAATCCTTTGTTCCCAGCCAGACACTAAAGGCAAAAGAAGAAAGCATACTGGTAAAATGATGGTGCATGAATGAGGCACCTGGTCAACCTCCTAACCCTTGAGGAGGTATTCAGATTATTCTCTGTTTCTATAAAATGACCCTTGGTCAGAGAGTTGCCCAACTGTTCTTGCCTTTTCCTTATTTCCATTTTATTTAGCCACCAAGACAGCTTGACAATAGCATGTTCCTCATATACAGTTGCACAGAACTTGGCAGTAGGGATGCCTTCTGATGAGTGTGTTTTTAGCCGATATTGTTGGTGTTCAACATCCTGGAGTGCACTCACACGAACCTGAATAGTCCATGTCAATCCCTCCACGTGGGTTCCATGATAAAGTCCAGAAATAGAATAAGCACGGGATCTGTGAGCCTGCTGCCGGCATCACAGAGCATGCTGCTTATAGCAAACCCTTAAATAAAAAGTTTACAGAAAAAGTGCACCCTAAGATAATGACTAAGATGGTGGTTAGAGGTCACAGTATAAGAAGACAATAAGGCAATGTCATCACAGTTTATCAAGATTATCAAGATTCTACCAAAAAAAAAATGTTAAGCTGGGCATGGTTGTGCACACCTTTAATCCTAGCACTTGGGAGGCAGAGGCAGGTGGATCTCTGTAAGTTCGAGGCCAGCCTGGTCTACAGAGCAAGCTCCAGGATAGTTGGGACTAAAGGAAGACCCTGTCTCAAAAATTCCAGAAAAAAAAAGATTATCAAGATTCTGTGCTGCACCTGATTGCATGGCTAGCTTTTATATGACTGGCGCTGCAGTGGGTTTGTTACCACCACCACCACCACCCACAACTTCTTGAGCTATGGTGCCAGGGTAGATATGACATCAGGAACCAATAGGAATTGTTCAGCTCCATTATAATTCTGGAACCACCACTGTACACAGTTACTGATCCAATAGTCATGTTGTTGTAGATGACTCTGCCCACACTACTTTGTTTGTATCACTGGTGTGGTGTGTGTGTGTGTGTGTGTGTGTGTGTGTATGTTCATATCTGTGCTCAAGTACACATGTACATGTGTATGGAGGCCAGAGGTCGAGGTCAGGTGTCTTCCTCAATCACTGCCCCACCTCATTATTTAACACACGTTTAGTAATTCTTTGGGAACTTCGCCCCCTAGACCCTGCCCACTTCATGTTTTCTTTTTAACATAATAACCGCCAGCTGGCGCTGCCCACGTGCTCCTGCGTATAAAGCCATCCACTAGGATGTGACGGACTTACCAGGAGCCCCCCTCCCCAGAAGGGGTAGGGTCTCCTGAACCTCATCCTACTCCATGCTGGAGTGTCAACTGGCTTGATCTCATGTAGCCAAACAAGGCTGCTGTGAACTCCTGGGTGCAGGGGTCCTGTCAGGGCCAGAGCACACTGTTTTGCTCTGGACCTCCTCAACCTCTCTCTTTTACACTCTTGCCTCCCCCTCCTCCTGAAAAGTCCACACTGGGCTTCTTTTTACATTATTGGTTCCCAGTGTCATATCATAATCATGGGTTATTTTCGTTTTCTTTTCCCATCCCTTCCTTTCCAACATGGTCCTTCACCCCGTAGCATCAAATTATATTGATTTCCTGTGCAGGCATCAACTATGTGACATGTAGCCATCGCAGTGTCCTGACTCATCCTGAATGCCATCAACACCAGCAAGGAGATTACAATATCCAGGACGTTGACAACATTTCCAGACAGCTGTTGAGAGCAGAGCACATGGGTAGTTAAGGGGCCCTGTCAGTTTGGGGCAGCACGATCCAAAGAAATCCAGTTTGAATTCCAATTCAAAATAGTGTGGGTTTCTAGAATAAAGCAGAGTCATCTACAACAACATGACTATTGGATCAGTAACTGTGTACAGTGGTGGTTCCAGAATTATAATGGGGCTGAACAATTCCTCTTGGTTCCTAACGTCGTATCTACCCTGTCACTATAGCTCAAGAAGTTAATGTGTATGGTGGTGGTGGTGGTGGTGGTGGTGGTGGCAGTGAACAAACCCACTCCAATTGAATTAACATTCATACACCTACTTAAGAGCCTGTTGAAGAAAGTGGATTCCTGGAGAAGGGAACACTGCCTACACTCCCAGTCACCTCATGTGCCCTGCTGTCATCTGAGTCTGGGCTGTGCCCCAAAGCTCTTTGTGTTAACAGTGTGCTCACTAGGTCACTGGAGTGTGCTATATAAAGGTATATCGGGACTCCAGGCCTTCCTGTAACTCATTTTTACTTCTAGGTCATCATGAGATAGATGACCAGGCTTCCTCCTCACCTACCATGATGCTCTGTGCCTTCACAGGCCTAAGGCACCAGCACCATGTGAACACGCACCAGAACCTCTGAAAGCATGAGCCAGAACAGCCCTTTCCTCCTTTACTTTTATTTTTTATTTATTTATTTTTTTGGTATTTTTGAGACAGGGTCTCCTTTTAGTCCCAGCTGGCCTGGAGCTCACTCCGTAGACCAGGCTGGCCTTGAACTCACAGAGATCCGCCTGCCTCTGTGAGTGCTGGGATTAAAGGCGCGCACCACCATGCCTGGCCTTTCCTCCTTCTAAGTCTCAGATCTTCTGTCGGAAGGGATGGGAATCTGGCCAACACCATCCAGACCAATTCTGGACCTCACTACTCCAGTGAAACTGCCAACTGCCACGATCACAGTGGGCTCCTCATTAGACTGAGAGCTTCAGTTCCTCCAAACTGTGACCAACAGCGAACAGCTCAAAACGTTTCTCTGAGAGGCTGGGAGATGGCCTGTGGTTGAGTGCTTGCTGCACAAGCTACTTCGAAGCACGGAACTTAGTTGAGTATTTCCCATTCTGAAAAACTGAAGGTGCTGATGAGGGGGTGAGTGCGGGCTGTGGCTGCATGTCTGATTGGTAAGCGGTCTTTCTAGTATACACACTGACGACTATTAAATTTTGAACTCTAAACGTTTTAATTGCATCCCATAATTTTGATCTTCTAGCTTCATTGTGATAAAGTTAAAACTATTTTCTAATTTATGTAACAGTGTCTTTGACCCATGAGTAAATTAAGTGTATATGGCTTAACTTACCCATTCGTGGAAAGAAGATAGGTAGATATATATATATATTTCTAGTTTGATTTTTGGACACAGAATATATTCTGTGGGACTTATATCTCTTGAAATTTACTGAGAATTGTTTTCAGGTCCTACATAAGCCCTACCTTAGTGAATAGATCATGTGTTCTTGAAAATTATGCAGACCCCATACTCGTGTTCTGTGATTGTCAGTGAAGCCAGTGAGGCTGATGGTGTTACAGGTATCTTCTGATTTCTTATTGAGGTTTTCCATCTAGGTGGTCAATCAACTAATGAAAAAAAGGACCATTACCGTCTACCTATGATTGCAACTATGTCTATTTTTCCCATCAATTCTGTTTTTGCTTCATGGGTCATCAAACTCTTATCTTCAGGCACACACCTATTTGATATCTGTGGTATGTTGGGCTCTTGATAATTTGTGGCATATCATTCCCAACAAACACTTTTTTTATCTCAATTAGATTCCTTATCTTCAAGTCTATTTTGTCTTAAGCTAACATAGGCACTCCAGCTTTCACATAATCAATGTTTCATGGTTTATATTTCTCAATTTCTTTGACTTCCATCTGTGTCTAAGTCTTTTGTGAACAGAATATATTTGGGCCTTGCTTTTTTTTTTTAAATCTGCTTATATTTTCCTTGAATTAAAACTTTTGGTCCCTTCATAGTTAATGAAATGATTGGTATGACTGGATTTAGTTCTCTAGTTTGCTATTTGTTTTCGTATGTGTGTGTGTGTGTGTGTGTGTGGTGTGTTTATGCAGGTGTGGGTGCATGTATGTGCTCAGGTATACATGGAGGCTAGAGGACAGTCACAAGTATCATTCCTAGGGCACCATCTACCTTTTATTTTTGAGGCAGGGTCTCTCACTGGTCTGAAACTTGCGAACTATGCTAGACTGACTGGCTGTGAGCCCTGGGGGTGTGCCTGTCTCTGCCTCCCCTGTGCTGGGGTTATAAATGTGTGCCACCATGCCCAGAGCAAAATCATTTTAACTAAACAAAAATTGAGGAAGTTTATCACAAATAGACCTCTACCTTCAGGAAATGCTAAGAGCCTTTGGATTGAAGGGAATCCACACCACATATTTTTTCTTCTCTTTAATTGTATATGACTATTTAGTACAAAAAAGCAAAGGTTTTTAAAGTCTTGATTTTGCTGACGTGGTGGCACACACCTTTAATCCCAGCACTTGGGAGGCAGAGACAGGCAGAGCTCTGTGAGTTCAAGGCCAGCCTGGTCTACATAGTGCGTTCTAGGACAGCTGCAGCTACAGGAAGACCCTGTCTCAAGAAAGACCAAAAAAAAAAAATAAGTCTTGATTTTTTCCAGCTATTGATAGAAGATTCTACAATATAGTAAATGACAAGGTTCTTTTAGAACTTTGAGTCTAATACTATGAACAAAGGCTAATGATAAGGTCTTTAATTTTCCTATATGTAGAGATGAAAATGTAACAGATAAGCAGGAGAGGGTATCCGAGGGCTCCCAGAGGACAAGCGCTATGCTGTGACGGACAGGCCAGAGGTGACTGGAAGGAGCCCATGCGAAAACATTGAATTGCCATCTGTCTAGAGAGCAAGAGCATCACGGCCAAATACCTAATGGGGTTGTGTGATGGGGCCTATGCTAGAGAGGGTTACAGGTGCTGGGAAACCAGTACTCCACGAACCTGCTGCAGGGACTTGGAAGCTAGAAGTCCCCAAATGAGTTCTCGTTACAGCTATGGCTGGGCAGCGGAAGAGGTCATAATGGGCTGGCCTTGGGATGCCAGAGGCCACAGTCAGGACACACTTTTAAGGTACTCATGCTCTGGGGGGGGGGTAAACAGGCCCACTGGGGTGAGGGGGTAATTGGTATGGCCAATGGATTCCACAGGATATCAGCTTCCGTGTCTCATGAACAGAGACACTGTACACGACCCTCCCAAGGTGAACAGGGAGTATCAGGCTCAGCTCTCCACCCTCCAGGGCCTCCAGTTGCCTTTAGGTACAGTCATGGCTTGTTCAGGGAAGCCCTGGCAGGGCTTGCAGGCTTTACTGGACAGCTCTGTGGTAAAGTCACTCCTGTGTCAGTTGTGGCTCAATGTCTACCTTCCAGTTTATGTCACTGTAAAGAACATAGGGTCACCTCTCCCTCAAAGCAGGGGAAATTTGCCTTACCTCTAACCCAAGCCAGTACTGGATGTACAAGTAAAAGATCCTCCTAAATTAAATGGTTTTCCTTTCCCTGCTAAGACCTGGAGGTCATTATCTAGGTTGCGATGGGTATGCAGGCAAAATGCATTGGCAAAATCTTTCTCTTTCTAGGTGAGTGTTGGCCCTGCCAGTAATTTCCAGACTAACTACCCCTGGAAACAGTGAAGACTGAGTGTGTAACTGTCACTATTCCCATATGTGCTGACAGAAACAACACAGCTGAAAGCATTGGGGCCTACCCCTCATCGGAAACGACATCCTCACAGGTCGAGAGTTTCATGGGACACATCTCTCATTGGGACCACAATGGCTCCTGCAAGGAGTGGGGCTCATGAAGCAGGGCAGCCCCCACACTCACAATAACCTTATCTCTTCACGATCAAGCCACTTACCCCGCACAGAGAGCCTGACTCCTGCTGGGCTCTGGTAGATGCGTGGAATCCCTGTTGTACCAGGCCAAAGGCTACGCTGCTGCCCTGGGGAGGGGTGGCCTGCAAAAAGCCTTGCCATCCAATCACTTATCTGCCATAAGAAGATAGCCTAGTGGACACTGTGTGGGAAAATGTCATCTAGCATGGTATTCAATTATCCAGTTTCTAGCCACAGAACTCACGAGAAACAACTCTTGGCTATCAGTGCAGTGCTGTCTCTGAGTAGCCTACTCATGGATAAAAGAAAAAAAAATCCAATAAATACAGATCCCAAAAAATGAAGCAACTAAGCTTTCAAGCAACTTAAATAGTGGCTGGCCTGAACAGACAGAAAATCAAAAATATTCCATGGGGCTGCGCAGAAACTGTAACGTACTGGGAGTTTTGGAGGCCATGAGGAAGAGAGTTGCTTCTAATGGGAAATGCAACCACGGGCTTAAGCAAAGACTCAGACATGAACCACATCTCAGCACTGAGTCATCCTTGCTCAACTCCGCACATATCACTTGCACCAAAGTCCCCCCACCATCATGGGGGTCAGGAAGCACAGGGGAGGGCCTGGGAGGTGTGTCCCCATCCCCTCACCTGTCTAAGCAAGTCCAGGGCCGTGCAGCCACCAGACAGATAGTTGGTGATTGGAGTAGTAAATGAAGCATCCAGACCCCTGAGCTTCTCCCCCCGCTGGAGAAAACACATGAGGTTGGCTGGAAGGGCCAGGCTGCGACAGTCACACTGGAGGGAAAGCAGGAAGGGAAGGCCAAGATCCACTGCCCTGACGGAAGAAGCAGCAGCTCACAAGTGTATGGAAACAGGCAGAGAACATCATGGAGGAGAGGAAAATCAGCAAGTCTACAGAGGTCCTCAAGACCAGTGGACGCCTGGCATGAGCCCAATAAAGGCTGCCGTGGGCTGGAGAGATGGCTCAGTGGTAAGAGCACAGACTGGTCTTGCAGAAGACTGCGTTCGATTCCCAGAACCATGTTTAAGCCGGGCATGGTGGCACATGCCTTCAATCCTAGCACTCGGGAGGCAGAGGCAGGCAGATCTCTGTGAGTTCAAGGCCAGTCTGGTCTACAGAGTGAGTTCCAGGACACCTGGAGCTATAGGGAGACCCGTTCAAAAAAAAAAAAAAAAAAAAAAAAGACTGCTCCAAGAGGGCTGGAACGATGGCTAGTGGTGTGGAGAGCAGAGGACCCAGGTTCAGTTCTCAACACCCACACGTTGGCTTAACAACCTTCTGTAACTCCAGTTCCAAGGGATCAGACACCTTCTTCTGACCTTTACAGGCATCGTACAGCACAGGTCTGCCTGCCTACAGGCAGGCAATACACTCATACACATAAAATAAAAAAAAAGTGTCCTCTGAGATTGTGTGTGAAAACACTTCCTACACCACAGAGCTCTCCACATGAACAATCAATCGCCTTCCATTATTGAGTGATGTGAGGAAGCGCCTTGTAAGAAAAGGTTCCCAGATGTACCTCCCATTCCCTTCCATCTCCTCTGTCAGGTAGAAGAGCAACCCAGGCTGCCAGCCACTGTGGAGGCCTGGGCTCGGTAAACCACACTCTTCATCTTCATGTCAGTTGTGGAGTTTCTGTGGTTTCCTTTGACCTCACTCACACAATACAAGCCTAGAAAATGTTTCAGTCTGACTCCTTACACCATACTAAATTACATAGACTGATGTATTAGGGATTATAGGATAGTAATTTTTAATTACATGGGGGAAACATTTACAGCAGTCTCACACCCATAGAGTTGTAAGTTTAGAGTGATTTCTTAATAAAAGAAGCATCTTCTTTAGATTAATTGTATTCGGAAAGTCAGAGCTCAATTTAATAAAATTCACTGAAAACCTGCTCTACCAAGGGACTTGAACTGCGTGCTACATGCTGATGCTCATGCTGGATGCTGGTACTTGGTTGCTACATGCTGGATGCTGGTACTTGTGCTAGGTGCCTGAGGCTGGATGCTAGTGCTGGGTGATAGTTGCTAGGTACTGGTGGTAATCAAGGTGCTCAGAGAGGTAATGAAGTTTCTGTCACCACAGATCTTTTATTCTAAAGGCATGAAAGCCAACCTGCAAAATAATACAGAATAACAACTCTTCAGGACAAAGTGACGCTACCATCATTAGGGAGAGTCAGGTCAACGCTGAGTCTTGAAGGATAAGAATGACGTCTGAAAATGGAGAAAACAAAACTTGAATGGAAGGAGCAGCACAAAGACCCAGGCTGCAGAACTGCTGGGCGGTGAGGCAGCTGTGCATGGCTGGTCATCAACTGCGCAGCTGGGACTGCCTGCCTTTGCCTCACACTCAGAAGTCTCCAGCCTTCCGAACATGCTCGAGGGTGGAGGGCCACAGAGCGGCCTGCGGGATTCAGAGACTGCAACCCCAGGAGCAGTGAGGGCAAGAAGGGGAGCACTGACTGATACCCTCCTTGCATCCAAGGTCACCCTCCCTTTTGGTGTCAAATGTCACAGCCTCTGGAATGCTTTGCCTGAACCCCACAGGCTGGCACCACCCTTCCAGGGGCCCTGCCCTTCCCTTTCACAATCCTCATCCTTAGGATTACTTATTAAATGTCCCTATTGCTTACCCGGGCCTGCGGCAGGTCGTGACAGTGGAAGCCAGGGCTGTCAGCCTCACCCGTGTCCTAGGCTTCACACACTTGGAGATACTCAAGAGACTGTTGAATGAATGACAAGGGTGCCAAAGGCCTGAAACAGATCATGACGAAGATAGAAAATAAGCCAGATGTGGCAGTGCACAGCAGGGAGGCGGAGGCAGGAGGATTGTGAGTTCAAAGCTATCCTGAACTACATGGTGAGACCCTGCCTCTAAAACCAAGAACTGGGGATAAAGCTAAGTGGGAGGAAGCCTGCTTAGCATACATATGTACAGCTCTGGGTTCGAGCCCCAGTGCTTCTGGAAGAGAGAGATAGGGAGGGGAAGAGAAAAATGGAGAGAGAGGGAGCGAGGGAGAGAGAGAGAAGGAGAGGGAGAGGGAGAGAGAGAAACACAGAGACAGAGAAACACAGAGACAGAGAGGCAGAAATAGGGATGAGAGAAATCAGAAGAAAACAGGGGTGGGGTACGGCCCTGGAGGGATAGCAGATAAGGTTGCTATGGAGAAGGTGGTCAGGAGGGAGGGCGGACAGCCACAGTCCTTCGACCATCCTTACCTATCGGTGCTGCTCCTTTCCCGCACTGCTCTCCTTGCTGTGAGGTGAAACTGAAACTTATGATAAATGTTTAGTCTTTTTTCACGTTCTGCCATTCCCTTGCTCTTCTGAAAAAGTAGCACATGAGATAAATAACATCAAATGCATCACTCTTCATCTGCCAGGTGATATTCTCTGCCTGGTTTTCAACCGATGGCCTCAGAGTTCAACACGGCCTGTCAGAGAGGCTGGCTGCCCCAGCTCCCTGCCACCTGAATACAAACAAGGCTCCATTATGGAATGACCGGTGCTAAGGTGCTTTTCTGGCACCACCTGATACAGCACCAGGTCAAGTCATAATCCTTTATCATGAGCCTTAAGACGGATGTTGATCCTTCCCTGGGCTGAAGTAGAGATTCTGCGGCCAGCGCTCACCACTAAGCCAAGTTTTCAAAGATTCAAAAGAGACGCAGTGAGATGCAATCTTGTTTCATCAGTTAGGGCAGAGGATTTGGTCTGCCCGGATTATTGTCACTATGGAGCTTTGATACAGGAGCCTTAGAAGATAAACAGTTTAGGCTCCAGGTCAAAGTCCCACAAAGGGTCCAGATAGGTCTGGTTCTCAGAGCCAAAGGCTGAAGTCAGGTTGGATGCTGCCAGGAACTGGCTTGGTACTCAGTTCTTTCCTCCTCTTTGTTCTCTGAGTTCATATATATATACAATGTATTTCGATCATATCCACACCCTGGAAAACTACCCCCACCCCTCCTTCTACCTGGCCTCTTCCCAATATCATTTAATAGCTTGGAGTCCAGTCAGTGCTGCCTTATGCTCCTAGTTTGGGGGCCTTCCACTGCAGCACGGGCAACCCAGTAGTGGCCACACCCACAAAGAAAAATGATTCCACCACCCCCAGGAAAGCCATCAGCTGACCACAGCTCCTCAGCTAGGGGTGGGGTCTTGGGAGCCCCTCCTTCCTCTATGCTGGAACATTGACTGGCTTCATCTTGCCCAGGTCTTATGTGGGTAACCACAGCTGCCATGAGCGCAGTGGCCGTGTCATGTCCAGAAGACGGGATTTCACAGCAAGCCTCCCCAGCCTTGGCTCTTACATTATTTCTGCTCCTTTCTGTACTCTTCCCTGACACTTGGATAGGAGAAGGTTGATATAGCTGCCCCATTTGTGGCTGTCAGCTCTTTTCTTGAATGAAGGTTTAATGCGTGAATAACTGTGTCCAAATCTGCCTTGCTTCTCTTACAAAATAAGTGCTTTGAGAAACCTTGTTCTGGGAAAGTGGCAGGGCTTTCTAATGACCTGCCTAGGGCTGCTTGCTTCTTCTTCTTGGTTAATTTTCTAGGAAAAAGATAAAGTCTCAGAGCCAGATGTAGTGGCTCACAGATCTAAGCCCAGCCTTTGGGAGGCTGAGGCAGGAAGATTGTCATGAGTTGGAGACCAACTTGGGTAACAGAGTGAGATATTATCTCAAAAAAACAAAACAGGGACTGGAGAGATGGCTCAGCAGTTAACAGCACTGACTGCTCTTGCAGAGGACCAGGGCTCGATTCCCAGCACCCACATGGTGGCTAAGAACCATCTTAGGCTGGGTGTGGTGGGACATGCCTTTAATCCCAGCACTTGGGAGGCAGAGGCAGGTGGATCTCTGTGAGTTCAAGGCCAGCTGGGACTAAAGGGAGACCCTGTCTTAAAAAGACCAAAAAAAAAAAAAAACCAGCAAAACAAAAAAATAGAACAGAGAAAAATATAAAGCCTCTGAACTTCCCAACAAGCCCCAGCAGGGAGAGTATAAAGAAGTGACACTGTTTGTGGAGGATGGTGGCCTTTGCTATAAAGACTAGAGTCTGAGGCAAAGTGCCACCAGTGCGTTCAGAAAGACAAATGGGCCCTAGATATGCATTTTCCAGCTGGGCAAGCCTCACTTGTTTACTTGTTCATTTATTCATTAAACATGTGCTGGGCACTGTGTTAGGCTTGAAATGCAATGGTTACTTGACTATTTATGAATGGATTCAAACCCAAATCAGTACAGGAAGCAATATAATAGAGAACACATTTGTTTGATTTTTTAATTTTATTGTATGTGTATGAGTGTTATGCCTGCATGTATGTAAGTGCACCCCCTGCATGTATGTCTATGAGTGTTAACCCTGCAAGTATGTAAGTGCACTCCCTGCATGTATGTCTATGAGTGTTAACCCTGCAAGTATGTAAGTGCACTCCCTGCATGTATGTCTATGAGTGTTAACCCTGCAAGTATGTAAGTGCACTCCCTGCATGTATGTCTATGAGTGTTAACCCTGCAAGTATGTAAGTGCACTCCCTGCATGTATGTCTATGAGTGTTAACCCTGCAAGTATGTAAGTGCACTCCCTGCATGTATGTCTATGAGTGTTAACCCTGCAAGTATGTAAGTGCACTCCCTGCATGTATGTCTATGAGTGTTAACCCTGCAAGTATGTAAGTGCACTCCCTGCATGTATGTCTATGAGTGTTAACCCTGCAAGTATGTAAGTGCACTCCCTGCATGTATGTCTATGAGTGTTATCCCTGCATGTATGTAAGTGTACCCCCTGCATGGAATGCCCAGGGAGGCTAGAAGAGGGGGTTGGATCCCCTGGAACTTGAGTTAGGGGTGGTTGTTAGCCATTGTGTGGGTGCTGGGAACTGAACCCAGGTCCTCTGCAAGAGCAGCCAGTGATCCAAAACCCTTAGCCATCTCTCCAGCTCCAAAAACACATTAAAAAAAATAAACTTCAATGGGGCTGGAGAGATGGCCTAGTGGTGAAGAGCAATGACCGCTCTTACAGAGAACCCAGGTTCAATCCACAGCACCCACATGGCGGTTGAGAACCATCTTTAACTCCAGTTCTAGAGGAATCCGACACTCTCTTCTGACCTCTGTGGCACTGCATGACATGGGTGCACAAACCTGCATGCAAACAGTACATTCATACACATACGAAAATAAATAAATAATAAATAAAAATAAGCTTCTTGACTATTTTATTGTTTTATTTGTATATAAAGCTGTTTGTTATAGAATGTTTTTTTGTCGATTAATTCAAGACATTAAGGAGCAAAAAAAGTTTTTTTTAATTAATAGATTCTTTTTTTTTTTTGGTCTTTTTGAGACAGGGTTTCCCTGTAGCTCTGGCTGTCCTGGGACTCACTCTGTAGACCAGGCTGGCCTCGAACTCACAGAGATCTGCCTGCCTCTGCCTCCCAAGTGCTAGGATTAAAGGTGTGTGCCACCACACCCAGCTAGATTCATTATTTTTATTTTATTTCATTTTTGTGGTTCAGAGCCTCATACATGCTCAGCAAGCATTCTACTGCTGAACTGTATCCCTGGGCCTTGGTTTCTGAGACAAAGTCTTGCTACATTATGGTTTCCAGGTTGGCCTGGAATTTGTTATCCTCCTGCCTCAGCCTCCTGAGTGCTGGAATTGCAGTTGGGTGCCACTAAGCCTGGCAAAAGATTTTCTTTTTGAGAGCAGTTTCACATTACAGAAAAATAAAGTATATTGCGCAAAGACTTCCCATAAGCCCCCTCTCTGCAGTTTCCTCTGCCAGTTGCACCCGGCACTGAGATGGTGTACTTGTTAGAAATGCTGCTCCACTGCCATTATTACTCGCTGAAGTCCAGTTTGTTCCAGGTGCCCCTGTGAATTTGCACAGGTACATAAGCCATGTGTTCCTGTATAGCATCATCCAGCTTTGAACAGTTTTTTTTTTTCTTATTCAGTTTTAAGGGTTCTTGTCCATTTTCCATATTAGCCCTTAACTAAATGTGTGTATTACCCACCGGTCTGGACAGTCTCTTCATTCACACTACAAGGTCTTTTGCAGGGCAGAAGTTATCATTTAATAGAGTCCTGTTTACTAGTTTCCTCTTTCAACAGTGATGCTTTTGGTGTTGTAGCTAAGAGGTTAGCTTAGAAGCCAAGGCAGGATACAAAATTAACCTAAAAAAATCAATGGCCTTTCTTTACACGAAGAACAAGCAACTGGAGAAAGAATTCAAAAAGACCTTCCCACTCACAATAGCCTCAAAAACAATAAAATACCTAGGAACAAACCTAACCAAAGACACCAAAGATCTCTACAACAAAAATTTTAAACCTTTAAAGAAAGAAGTTGAAGAAGACATCAGAAGATGGAAAAACCTCCCATGCTCATGGATTGGGAAAATTAACATTGTAAAAATGTCCATTATACCCAAACTCTTGTATAGATTTAATGCAATCCCAATCAAAATTCTCAAGAGTTTCTTCAAAGGCTTGGAAAAAAAAAGTACTTAAATTCATTTGGAAAAACAAAAGACCCTGAATAGCCAAAACAACCCTGAGCAAAAAGAGCTACACAGGGGGGGATCTCTATACCAGACTCCAAACTATACTACAGGGCTATAGTCATAAAAACAGCCTGGTACTGGCACAAAAACAGACCTGTTGACCAATGGAACAAAACCAAAGATCCAAATCTAAGCACATACAATTTCAGCCATCTCATATTTGACAAGGGGGCCAAGAAGACACAATGGAGCAAAGACAGCATCTTCAGCAAGCGGTGTTGGCAAAACTGGATCACCACTTGTAGAAGAATGAAATTAAACCCCTACCTTTCACCCTGAACAAAAGTCAACTCCAGTTGTATCAAAGACCCTCAACGGGAAACCCCAAACTCTGAGGTATAGATAGAAGAAAAGTTGACTAGCAGTCTACAAGACCTAGGTAAGAAAAGACTTTCCTAATCAAACAGCAAGCGTTGCAAGAATTAGAGGTCGAGCAAATTGACAAATGGACCTCATTAAACTCAAAAGCTTCTTACATCAAAGAGAACAATCAAGAGGAAGAGTGAAGAGAAATCCCACAGAGTGGGAGGAAAACCTTCACGAGAACATCTGACAAACTTGATTTCCAGAGAATTATAAACTACTCAAAAAACAAAGAAGAAAAGAAAAGAAAGAACCACACTCATAGACGAGCCACAGCAGAGCTGAAACAAGACTTCACTAGTTGAGGAGATTAGAGAGGCGTGAGAAACACATTAAGTAAGTGTTCAAACATCACTATCATTGAAGGAAATGAAATCAAAACCACTTTAAGATTTCATTCTTACTCCAATGACTGGTAGATCAAGAACAACAAATGATACCAGGTGCTGGAGGTATTGTGTGGGGATTAAGGGGGAACGGAAACACATCATCCATTGCTGTTGGGAATGTTAAACTCTACAGCCACTGATGAAAAGCAGTGTGGGAACCCTGGAAACTTGGAATGAACTTGCCACCTGCCTCAGCCATACCACTCCTAGGCAACCCTTCAAGTCCTGCACCCCACGGCAGAGATAGACATGCACGGCCATGTTTTATTTCAGCTCTCTTCACATCCCATAGCAAGGAGTGTTGGAACCAACCAAATCCCCTCAACTGGATGAGTGGTCATAGAGAAAAAGTGCTGGTACATCTCACACATGATGGAGTTCTATGCCAGCAGTAAAGAACAGATGGACAATCATGACCTTTCGGCAGGAAAATGGTCTGGAAGCTAGAGACATCATGCTCCGGTGAGGTAACCAGTCCCAGGAAAAACAATATAAAAGCAAAAATCCCTCATCTGTGGATGCTAGGCCAATTACCTAGTTTAATAAGTCTTGTGCATGGGCCCTTGAGCTTTTGTCCAAAGCAGTTGGGGTGACGCTATTGGAAAACAACAACAACAACAGAAAGGACTGCATCAAAAAACTGACTGAAACAGTGAACTTCTGCTCAAAACATTCAACTTCCACATGGAGAATATTGAGAAAGACTGAGAAAGAGATGAAAAGTATGTTTGGCAGAATGCATGAGCTCTGGTGGGGTGGAGGGATGGAGGGGACATGGGTCTAGATTTGATAAAAAATATATATAAATTAATTAATTTATTTAAAAAAAGAAGCCAAGGTAACCCATATGTTCTCCTAAACTGTCTTCTAGAAGGTTTTCAGTTCTTCATTTTTCATTCAGATCCATGATCCATTTTGAGGCTATTTTATTTTATTTTTATTTTAGTTGTTTTTTTGAAACTGGGTCTCCCTTTAGTCCCAGCTGGCTTGGAGCTCACTATGTAGACCAGGTTGGTCTTGAACTCACAGAGATCTGCCTGCCTCTGCCTTCCGAGTGCTGGGATTAAAGGTGTGTACCACGGTGACACCTGGCTCAATTTTATTTTTTAACAAGTTTTATTCAATATGTTTTTAAAACAAATAGTAACATTAAAACTATATATACATACTTGTCATTTATGCTAATTATAACTTCTAAAGTTTCCTTAAGCATTATATTATAAAATATCAGACTATTGTCCCTTCAAGAATTACAGAGGTAAGTTCTTCACGAAATCTTCATCAATCACTCTGTAACTTTGTTATAATTTTCTTTCTTTTTGGTAAAAACATTTAAAATCAACCCTCTTAGAATAAGTCAAGTACACACTACAAAATTGTTCATTATGGCTACCATGTTGTACATTAGATTTTCAGCATTTACTCATTTTGTGTAACTAAAATTTTATAGCTTTTATCAATAATTTCTCATTTCCTGCTTCTACTGCATAAAGCCACCCCATATAACCTTGATTTATATATGCTTTGTTGTAAGAACACCATATCCTTATTCAGTACATTGTTACTTCATTAGAATCAAATTCACAGCTAAGAGCTTGTACTTTATGCTTTGAACAAAGCTTATAAAACAATGTGCTTTCTTTTTTAAAAAAAAATGTGTTTTCTACTTGAAGCATGACACAGCCTTCTTGCACTCCAGTACTCTAGGCAACTCTTCAACTCTGTGCTTTGGGAGCTTCTATCTCAGCCTTTGATATTCATGATTCTACTCATAGCTTTTTTTTTTACACTCCTTACATATAGCAAATTTATACAGTCTGAAATTAAGCTATAGGTTAATAGCAAAACATATTCAGGGATTCACAGTTTAACCAAAAGCTTGCATAATATATATATATATATATATATATATATATATATATATATATATATAAAACATTCCTAAATTACATAGCAAGTTGATGTATATTTTAATGTACTTAAAAAAGAGATTTTTTCTTTTCCATAAATCTTAGAAATAGACATATACTTCAATTTATATTATAGCGATATCGGTAAATGTAATACTGTCTTTACTGACCAATTACCCACTTTGATTTACATAGAAGAATTTGGTGTTAGGAACCACAAATGAGGGATAACATACATCATTTATTTTTCTGAGACTGTTACCTCACTTAGCATAACAGCTTCCAGTTCTATCCATTTGCCTATAAATTTTATGATGTCCTTCATTGCTGCATAGAACTTCATTGTATAAATGTACCCATCTTCACGTGATATCCACTCCTCAGATGAGGAACATCTGGGCTGCTTTCAGCTCTTTGCTATTGTGAAAAGAGCAGCAATAAATATGGTTGTGCATGTATCTCTGCAATAGGATGCATCATTTGGGTATATACCTCGGAGTGGTATAATCAAGTCACATGGTAGGAGTTCTCCACACTGCTTTCTGTAGGGGTTGCATGAGTTTGCAATCCCACCAGCAGTGGATGAGTGTTCCCCTTTCTCCACAACCTCTCCAGCATTTGCTGTCCTTTGTTTTCTTACCAGTTTAAGATGAAATCTTAATGTGGTTTTAATTTGCATTTCTTTAATTACTAACAATGTTGAACTTTTTAAAGATGTTTCTTAGCCATTTTTACTTCTTTTCTTGAGAAGTCTCTTCAGATCTTTAGCCCGTCTTTTAAGATGGGTCATTTGTTTTCTTGGTCCTTTGTTTTTTGAGTAATTTATATACTCTGGATCTTAAACCTCTGTCAGATGTGTCACTAGGGAAGATTTCCTCCCACTCTGTGGGTTTTCTCTTCTTTGATTGTTTCTTTTGCTCTACAGAAGCTTTTTAGTTTAATGAGGTCCAACTTGTTGATTGTTGACCTTAATTCCTGTACAACTGCTATCTGATTTAGAAAGCCTTTTCCTACACCTATGTCTTGTAGGTTACTGCCAGTGTTTTCTTCTAACATTTTCAGAGTTTCGGGTTTCACACTGAGTTCTTTAATCCACTGAGAATTGACTTTTGTATAGGGTGAAAGGTGGGAATTTAATTTCATTCTTCTATAGGAGGTGATCCAGATTTGCCAGCACCATTTGCTGAAGATGCTACCCTTCCTCTATTAAGTGTTTTTTTGCTCCTTTATCAAATATCAGGTGGCTGAAATTGTATGTACTCAAGTTTGGGTCTTTGATTTTGTTCCATTGATCTGCAGGTCTATTTTTGTGCCAGTATCATGCTGTTTTTATGTCTATAGCTCTGTAGTAGAGATTGAAATCTGGTATAACCCTTTTTCCTCAGGGTTCCTTTGGCTATCTGGGGTCTTTTGTTTTTCCATATGAATCTTAGGATTTTTTTTTTCTAATTCTGTGAAAAAAGTCATGGGAATTTTGATTAGGATTGCATTGAATCTATATATTACTTTGGGTAGGATGGTCATTTTTACTATATTAATTCTTCTGATCCATGAGCATGGGAGGTCCTTCTATCTTCTGGTGTCTTTCTCAATCTCCTTCTTCAAAGATTTAAAAATTTTCATTATAGAGATCTTTACTTTAGTGTCTTTTGTCAAGTTCATTTGAAGATTTTTTTTAGGCTATTTTGAATGGAAGGGTTTCCATGTACTCATTCTCCTATTGCTTGTTATTGGCATATAGAAAGGCTACTGGTTTTTGTAGATTAATTTTGTAACCTGCCACTTTACTGAAACTGTTAATCATTTCTAGTTTTCTGGTAGAATTTTGGGCATCCCTTAGGTATAATATCATGTCATCTGCAAAAAAGTTTGACCTCCTCTTTTCCAATTAGTACTCCTTTAATTTCCTTCTCTTATTGTGCTAGCAAGAATTTCAAGCACTATATTGAAAAGGAGTGGAAATATTGGGCAGCCTTGTTCAAGTTTCTGACTTTAAGGAAAATGCTTCTAATTTTTCTCCATTTAAGATAATGTTGGCTGTGGGTTTGTTGTATATGGCTTTAATTATGTTGAGGAATGTTCCCTCCAGTCCAATTCCCTCTAGAACTTTAAACATAAAGGTATATTGTATTTTGTCAAAGGCCTTTTCTGCATCAATTGAGATGACCATGTGGTTTTTGTCTTTTAGTCCATTTATATAATTTATGACAATTATTAATTTACATATGTTGAACCATCCCTGCATCTCTGGAATAAAACCAACTTATCATAGTGGATAACCTTTTTGCATACATATATCTGTATGCAGTTTGCAAGAATTTTGTTGAGAATGTTTGCATCTATATTCATTGAGGATATGGGTCTATACTTTTTCTTTTTTGGATGTATCTTTGCCTGGTTTTGGTATGAGAGTGATGCTGGCTTCATAGAAGGAATTTGGGAAATTTCCCTCTGTTTCTATCTTTTTGAATAATTTAAGTAGTAGTGGTTGTAGATCTTCTTTAAATGTCTTTTAGAATTCTGCTGTAAATCCATCTGGGCCTGGGCTTTTTTTGATTGGGAGGATTTGTATTACTGTTTCAATTTCCTCATATATTATGGGTCTGTTTAAGCTGCCGACCTCTTCTTGGTTAAGCTTTGATGCATTCCATAATTTCAGATATTCATCCATTTCTCTTAGGTTTTTCCAATTTAGTAGAGTATAGGTTTTAAAAATATTCCCATATAATATTCTAGACCTTTTTGTTATCTGTTATGATAGCTCCCTTTCATCTCCAATTTTGTTGATTTGGAGTTGTTCTTTCTTTTTCTTTCTTTCTTTCTTTTTTGGGCTAAGGGTCTGTCTTGTTTATCCTTTCAAAGAACCAGCTCTTGGACTCATTGATTCTCTGTATTGTTTTCTTTGTTTCTATTTCATTAATCTCTGCTCCTTCTTGTCTGTTGGGTTTGTGATTTACTTGTCTTTCAAGTGTTTTGAGCTGCAACATTAAATCATTTATTTGTGCTCTTTCTGTTTTTTTATTTTTATTTATTTATTTTCTATATGTATGAATGTACTGTCTGCATGTAGGTTTGTGTACCCGTGTCGTGCAATGCTGCAGAGGTCAGAAGAGGGTGTTGGATTCCCCTGGAACTGGAGTTCTCTTGGAATAGGAGCTACATATGGTTCTCAGCCGCCTTGTGGGTGCTGGGGATCGAACCCCGGTCCTCTGCAAGAGCAGTCGGCACTCTTAACTGCTAAGCTATCTCTCCAGCCCCGTTTCTTTTTTTATCTGGGTACTTAGTGCTATAAGTTTCCCAATTAAAGAAGGACTGCTTTTAAAGTACCCCAGAGGTTTCATTGTGTTGTATTGTCATTTTTGTTTAATTCGAGGAATACTTTTATTTCTTTCTTAATTTCTCCCTTGACCCATTCATTATTCAGGAGTATGTTGTTTAATCTTCATGAGTTCTTGTAGTTACTAGGGCTTCTTCTGGTAATTGATATTAAGCTTTATTGCAATGTGGTATGATAGAATACATGGAATTATTTCCATTTTTATTTGTTGAGGTTTGTTCTGTGTCCCAGTATGTGGTCAATTTTGTAGAAGGTTCTATGAGGTGCTGAATAGAAAGTCTATTCTTTGGTGTTTTGGTGGAATACTTGGTAGATGTCTCTTAGGTCCATTTGTATTTTATTGTATTGTATTGTATTCTTGTTTAGTTCAGATGTCTGTCTGTTTATTCTTTGTCCAGTTGACCTGTCTAATGGCACAATGGGGTATTGAAAAGCCCTACTAATAGTGTGTTGGAGTTAATCTGTGCCTTAACGTCCTGTAGAATTCTGTTTATGAAGTTTGGTGCACCAGAGTTTGGTGCATATAAATTCATGATTGTGATATTTTCTTGGTTAATTGCTCCTTTGAAAATAATGAAGTGACCCTCTTCATCTCTTCTGATTAGTTTTAGTTTGAAATCTATTTTGTCTGATATTAGAATAGTTTGTTTCTTAGTTCCATTTGCTTGGAATATTTCTTTCCATCCTTTCACCTTAAGATAGTGCCTGTCCTTGAAAGTGAGATGGGTTTCTTGCAGACAGCAAAAAGATGGATTTTGTTTCTTAATCCAGTCTATTAGTCTATGTCCCTTGATTGGAGAGTTCAGTCCATTGATATTTAAAGTTATTATTGAGAGAGGTATATTGCTTCCCATCATTTTGGTTTCTGGTGCATTCTTGTTCTAGGTTTGGATTGCCACAGTAATACCTTCATTAAGTATTTTCTGCTGCTGCTTGGGTATAGTCGTTCCTTCCTTACACTCTTTGTATTGCTGTAAGCATTCTCTGAAGGACTGGTTTTCTGCACATGAATTCTTTCAGCCTATTTATGTCACAAAAGATTTTTCCTTTTTCCTTTATGGGGTAAAGTATTCTGGGTTGACATCTATAGTCATTTAGAACTGGGAATTCTTGGGTTCAAGCTCTTCTGGCTTTCATCATTTGCATTGAAAAAATCAGCTGTATCAAAGGACTGACTGAAACAGTGAACTTCTGCCTGAAACAGTAAACTTCTGCATCAAAAATTTTTAAAGAGACTGAGAAAAAGATGAAAAACATGTTTGGCAGAATGCATGAGCTCTAGCGGGGTGGGGGGCAGGGAGGGGAACGGGTCTAGATTTGATTCGGGAATTTTGTACAGAAAGCACAAAGCTTCAATAAAAAATTGGCTTTGAAGAAAAAAAAAGAAGGAAAATTAGCTGTAATTCTGATGGGTTTTCCTTTATTTGTGACTTGTTTTTCTTTTGTTTCAGTATTCTCTCTCTGTTTTGAACATCTAGAATTTTTACTATGACATGGCATGGAGAAATTCTTTTCTGGTCCTGTCTCATTGGTGTTCTGTGTGCTTCTTGTATTTGTATGAGTTTGTCTTTCCTTAATTTGGGAAATTTTCTTCTACAATCCTGTTGAAGATCTGGTGAATACCATTATCTTGAGATTCTTCTCCTTCCTCTATACCTATGATGGGTAGGTTTGGTCTTTTTATGGTATCCAACAGTTCCTGGTCATTCCATTATTGTGGGTTTTTTTTAATTTTTCATAATCTTTTCTTGAGCAATCCTTTCTTCCATGTTGTCTTCCAGTCTTGATACTTTATTTTCTACTTCATCCATTCTGTTACTGAGGCTTTCTTCCATCCTTATTGAGTGTTCCACTTCCTTTTTTCATTTCAGCCTGAGATTTCTTCAGAGTTTCTGTCTCTTTTGTGAATTCATTCTGCAGTTTATCATTATCTTCTTTTACTTTACCCCTATCTTCTTTTAGTTCTTTGATTTGTTTGTGTGTTCTTTAAATTCTTTGAATTCTTTGATCATGTTTAAGAATCCAAGACCTATCCTGCAAACAGCCCCCAGGTACTCCCAGCTACAGCCCAACTTCTCTTCAGCTATAGCCTCTGTGACTGTTGGGACAGTGTCATGTCTCTTTGCTGTGTCTTTCTGGACTCATCTGAGAGCCGGAGACTGAACCAGGCACAGCAGGGAGCCTGGGAACAAAGGATGGTTGGTCTCAACACAGCACAGTACCAACTGAGATTAGACACTGTTCCCCCAACTTACCTTGCAGTAAATTTCAACCTGGCAAGACAGGGAGAAAGGAGGGAAGGATAGGAAATGTGACGTAAAAGGGGCTGTCAGCAGATGATGTTGGTCTGTTATGTGGGAAATGGAACTAGGAATACAAAAGGAAAAGACAGAGACTTCACTATAGTCTAGACTCTTCGCCTTGTCTTTCAGAAGGAAGATCTTTAAGATCACCATTCTGCAAGATACTTAGACAGCTCCACTGTCCCAAGGAGGATACCAAGGAGAAAACAGTAAGAAGATAAAACACAGAAGAAGAAAGAAAAGGAGGATAACTTTCAGGGAGCAACCACATTATACCTTCAAAGGTTTTCCAGGGCCAAGTTGATTAACTGTGATCTCTCATTGAGATAGTTAGATCTTCTACAGTCTAAGACACTCCAGAACCATGGCTGGTCAGACTTGGCAGTAGTGAGGATTACCATCCAGAACTTTAACAAATGCAGCAAGGATCAAAAGTTTTAAGTGCCGGGCATGGTGGCGCACGCCTTTAATCTTAGCACTTGGGAGGCAGAGGCAGGCGGATCTTTGTGAGTTCAAGGCCAGCCTGGTCTACAAGAGTGAGAGTTCGGAAAGCTGGGGCTTACAGGGAGACCCTGCCTCAAAAAGACAAAAAAAAAAAAAAAAAAGAAAAGTTTTAAGCAAGGGAAGAGAGTGACAAAGCTCAGGCTGTGAAGTCAGCTTCCGGAGACAGCACCTGCTATCCGGGAGGGCCCTGAAGTCACAGTGGCCTCCTCACAAATGGGGACATCCCTGAGGAGTGGTGGCAGGTAGAGGTCCCGCCTAGCCTGTCTCAGTAGTGATGTTCTCCTTGTTGGAGGATGGGTGTTCTTCGCTAGGAGGCTCAGAATGGGAAGGCATTTGTGTGGCTGGAACTTTGAAAGAAACATTTAAGGGAGGGACCTGGCAGGGAAAGGAGCTTAAAATCCTGTAGGAGCAGCTTGAATTATTCACTGTCACATCAGCATGACCAAAACAGCTGACACAGACAACCTGAGGGAGGTGAGGCTAACCCCTCCCACCACCGCAGGCACAGAGCACAGTGGCCAGGACAGGTGCTGGGGGAAAGCCGTTTACATCATGGCAGACCAGGAAGCAGAGGAGCAGGGCAGGAACTAGGGTGAGGTTTAACCTTCAAAGCCTCCCCCCTTCACGAGGCCCCATGCCCCTCACACCAAGGCTTCCAGGACTTCCCAAAGCAGCACCACCACCTGGGGACCAAGCATTGAAAGCAGGAGCCTGTGGGGACGGTTCAGATTCCATCATAACACAGCTCGTTCGCTTTTCCCAGGGCCAGGCCTTCTTTCCCATCCTCTAGAGTCTCCAGCTCTTCCTCCCCTCCCCCCCCCTCCATCTTTCTCTCTGACGTGATATCCAGAACAGGCTGAAAACTAAGTTACAACTCCCTGCAAATTGATTGAGACCCAGAGCCAAGGAACAATCTTCTCACATGAACCCTACGTCTAGGTACCAAACACATGACCTCTAACTTAGGAAAAATGTCAAGGACAGAGTGTCCTTCACTGGGAGGAACAATTAGAGCCCTTGTAGCCAAAAGAGGGTAGAAAGTTAGTATATTAGTTAGTTTTCTGGCTCCTGTGACAAAAATATCTAACGAAAGCAACTTAAGGAATGGTCCATTTTTGCTCACTGTGGAAGACACAGTACGCCCTGGTGAGCCTGACAGAGGAAAGGAGTGGCTCGCGCTGTGGGGACAGGAGTGTGTTGTAGCTATAGTCAGGAGAGAGGGATGCTGCTGTTCGGCTCCCTTCCTCCTTTTGATTCAGTCCGGGACCTCACAGGATGCTGCAGAGCGGGGCTTCCTGCCTCGGCCAACCTCTCTGGAGAAACACCCAAAGGTGCATCCCTTAGGTGATTCCAAGTCCAGGCAAGCTGACAATGAAGATTAATTTACTGAGAAAGTTCACATGGGAACTGTAAAGACCACTCAAGTGATTTGAAGCAGGTGGTGTGCTTTACGCTTATTATCAGTTATTATTTACACTTATTAAGCAGGAGGTCTTGTACTCGGGACTTTCTGATCTGATAGATTCCTTATCTGTTCAGCCCAAGCCCTGAAAGCTTTCTTTGGTAATATGTATATGCTAAACTCTCAAATCCTCAGACATCTATTTTAGAGAACAGTCAAGGAAAGGAAGTAAGCAAGCCAGGCTAAGAATTCCATGGAATGAAGCTGACACCTATCAGAGGATAATGTCTTCCTTGCTGAGGGCACACTTATATGTAAACATCCTCTAGTACACCCTTCATGGTGTTTTAGAGAAAAGGCCAAGACAACCATATTCAAATATCCCAATTCTCTTCTCGCTTATTCACAGTAAATGTATCATGCACTCATTGTGAAGGGAGGGAGAAACAAATTATTTGTAAAGTCACCTATTACAGATAACAGTTCATATCTTGTAGGGTCAGGTGTGGTGACACATGCCTGTAATCCCAGCACTCGGGAGACAGAGGCAGGAGGATCACAAGTTCAAGGCCAGCCTGGGCTGAATAGAAAAGTCCTATCTCAAAACAAAAATATCTCCAGCCTGCCTTGCAGATTTCTGATTTTATAGTCCCACATTTCAAAAGCCAATTTCTTCAGATGAATCCCTCTGAGTACACACGTGGACTTTCTGTGGGTTCTGTTTCTTTGGAAAGCCCTGACTCACTCACTCATCATCCTGTAGGAAACTATCCCACACTTGGTCACACATTGCCACACTGAGTTTTCTTCCACCCGGGTGCCTCCCTCCCTCCCTGGTTTTTCCTTCATCCCTCATGCGAGTCCACGTGGCCTTGCTACAAGGTTCTGTTCTTCTTCTTCCACACTCTCTACTATTCATATCCTAGCAAAAGACAAAACTACAACGTACCTACCTTAAACATCTAAACTGGCTTTTGTTTCACAATTCTAGAACCAAATAGCCCTCGGGACCAGAGCAACTTCTGAGAACTGCAGCGCTACAGGTGGCTGGGTGTCACTTACTGCAGAGAGCAGGAATGACTGTCCGGAGTCCTCAGCTCTGCATTCTGATTCATTTAAACCCATTGATCACCTGCAATGATTGAAGCTCAGCTTCCGTAGTTGATTGATTATCTATACTGAATTTGGCTGCAATTCATTATTAAGGGCTTGAGTACGAAGGCTCCTCTGGGCCTCAATTATGAGTAACAGAGAACTCATTTTGTCAACCTGCAAACTGTATGCTGACTGGATTCCACTAGTGCTTTATTGTTCCACTGTGTCAATTACATAGGGGCAGTGTATTTGGGCAAATGGCAGCTGTAATGGGGCAGGGAAGGGCAAGGGCAGGCAAGTAAGCAGAGTCTGCCCAAAATGTTCAAACTACTGACGGACCTTGGCATAGAAGGCAGAATAATATACTGTGATATCTAAGAAGGCTGGATGAAGGTGAGGAGGGCAGACAGAAGAGGAAGGTTCACTAGAACTCAATCCAGGAAGGAAGAGATATATTCTGCATGTCCGAGGAAGGCGCAGGGCAAGAATGAAACACTGCACCCACAGGAGAGAGGGGGAGAGTGGGAAGCAAGGCTGGGTTCCCCTCCAGAGACTCACCCTTGACTTCCCGTCTCATTTTNTTTTTTTTTTTTTTTAACTTTTGGTCTTTTTACTAAGATCTCAAGTTTTATACCTGCAGCACAATTTCTCGGGCCTTGCTATCTGACAGGCATTTTAAAGGGGATTCACCCATCACTGGTGGCCATGGAACACAGTTTGCTGAGCGCAGCCTTTGTTAATGTCTGTTCAGCTCTACCGGTGCCAAGCCTGGTCCCCACGGCCCAGGCTTAGCTCCTCTCTCTGACTGTCAACATTTCTGAGCACCGTGTCCTTCTGACCCCAGTAGAAGCTTCTACTCCAAACAGCCCAGCCTGTCTCCTCACTGTCACCAACATACTGCATTCATCAGGTAACCATAAACTAGGCCTCTGATTCTTGGGGCCACCTCTTGCCACACCTAGGCTTCTTCCAGAACTTTCCATCCCTCTTCTGATCTCCAGAACAAAATCTGGGATTTTAATGTCTCATTATTGTGATAGTATTGTATGATAAATATATTCTTCTATGGCCAGAGGCAATAGCATTTTTGGTAGGTCACCAGGATGTGGATTTAAGACCAGGGGAGTCTGGTCATAATGAGTACTGACCAAGAAATTCCCAAGACAGTTTCTGATAAGTTATTAAAGAAACCCCTGAAATACTTTTTAAAATCCACTTGAAAAGCAAGTAAAAAAAAAATATTTAGAATAATGATACACTCATGTAGGCATACTTTGATGTAAGTGTAAGAAGATGTGTTCAAATTAGATTTTTGGGCTATTTAGGCAGCAAGAAACCAAAGATGGAGAGTCCAGACCTCCTTGGAAGCTACCCTGCTGGTAGACATCCATCTTTTACCCAGAAGGCCTATGTAGCAGCTTCATTGCTTGATGGAAATAACCTGCAAACCATCCACCTTTTGTAGTCCTCATCTTGGGTTCAACAGCAGAACACATTTGGGCGTCACCTAGCAGGTGCATCTTCAATAGATATGCATTGGCATTGGGGTTTGGGATATAATCTTTTCAAGTCTTGATGACATCAAAGATTATTTCTCCATCTACAGAGAGAAGAACCACACACTATGCTCTGTACTTCTTTGTAGAAACCTTTTAACATGTGGCTGGATGGGGTGCACCTCTGTATTTGTAAGAGAATGTGTCACTCTTCACTGTCAGATCTAACAAATTTTACAGAAAATGCCATGTTATATTCTACCCAGCACCCTATTCTGTCCAAGGCACCTGACTGGTGATCATCTAGATGGGTTGGAACTACTCCTTTCCTCATTGTTTTCATCAATCAGAGTCCTCTAATATTCACAATTAATCTACTCAACAAACACTTCTTTTTTTCTTTTAAGACATGGCCTCCTGTAGCTCAGACTGGCCTCAAGCTCACTGTGTAGTATGATAATCTTGAACTTGTGATCCTTCTACCTCTCCCTCCTGAGAGCTTGGATTACAGTTATGTGCCCCCATATCTGCTTTGTGCAGTTTTGGAATCAAACTCAGGGTTTCAGGCCTGATACACAACTCTACCAAATGAGCTATATCCTCAGCTGGAGAGATGGCTCAGTGGTTAAGAGCACCGACTGCTCTTGCAGAGGACCCAGGTTCGATTCCCATACCCACCTAGCAGCTAAGAACAATCTTTAGGCCAGGCGTGATGGCACATGACTTTAATCCTAGCACTTGGAGGCAGAGGCAGGCAGATCTTTGAGTTCAAGGCCAATCTGGTCTACAGAGTGAGCCCCAGGCCAGCTGGGGCTACAGGGAGACCCTGTCTCAAAAAGAACCCCCCCCCAAAAAAAACACCACTTCTTGAATGTATTCACTCAACAAACACTTGCTGGGACCGCAGAGTACACCAAACACAGGACAGAGGGATGAAGAGCCAAATGAGGCAGTGAGCAAGGACCCCACAGCTGAGTAGGAAGATGGGCAGTAACCAACAGAAAGTGCACACACACACACACACACACACACACACACACACACACACACACCACTTTGCTGCAGCAAAGGGAAAACAGGACTCAAAAGAAAAAGTAGCCAGTGGCCAGAGGCCCAACAATCGTAACAACAAAATAATGAAGGTAAAATGAACTATAAGCTAAGGAATAGATTAAATACCCATGAGCCCTCAGCCTCAAGCCAAGGTTCACATTAGCAGTAAGGGCCACGGTGACGGCGGCTAGTGCCTCTGAGACGATGTGCTGAAACTAGCTCTTCACTTCTGTGGTCTTCCTCTCAAAACACAAGCCCCATCCAGAATCAGACAAGCCCCAGTGAGGGACAGTCCACTAAATATAATATGGGCACTTTGTTGAATTAATAGGTAAATGTTAGCTTTTATTTCAAAGGACACCTATTGTCCTCTCTGCCAGGCATCAAGAGCTGTCAGGTATAAAGCAGAGCCAGACACCCTGTTTTCAGGTTGGAGGGTAAAGGCCTGAGCAACGGGAAACTGATCCCTCCTGAGCACACGAGCTAAAGCCAGGCAGAGGGAGTGACAGAGTCTCCTCAGCTCCTTTGACAAGGGAGCAAGGGCCACTCTGGGATGTGCGGAAGAACCTCTTCTCGCTGCTCTCTTCACATCTCATCTTACAGAACCACACCTCACACATTTTGTGCCAACCACCGTTATGGGTTTGGAAGTCACCATTACCATGCAGAGGAAAGACATCAATCAGACGAATTTTGACCACCAATTACAACCACATCTACAAGTATCTTTTTCAGAATAGTATGATACTCGTATGGGTAGATGGAGCTGCATTTGTCTCCTGCAAGTTATTCTCATGTCCGACACTCAAAATTCACACAGTCACCACCCCATGTTAAGTAACTGACTTTCCATTTCCCTAATGAACATCTCTATCAAGTCAGTAAGCTCACATAGTCCACATTAATTTCTGTGGCAACAAGCCTACTGAGATAGGAAGTGAATCCTAAACAATGAAGCTAACTTTTTTTTTTTTTTTTGGTCTTTTCGAGACAGGGTCTCCTTGTAGCCCCAGCTGTCCTGGAACTCACTCTGCAGACCAGGCTGGCCTTGAACTCACAAAGATCCGCCTGCCTCTGCCTCCTGAGTGCTAGGATTAAAGGCGTGCACCACCATGCCTGGCCCGAAGCTAACTTCTAAGAAGCACATGAAATGAACGAGCCAGGACCTCGGAGCTGTATAGATAATTTGAACAAGAAAAGAGGTGGTGATTTTGCCATGTGACGTTGGTTCCTCCTTTGGAAGCCTGTGCAGTAACGCATTCTTACGTCTCCTGTGGTCTGACTTCCACAGGTCTTAGAGCATCGTCCACTGGCCTGCTCTAACACTGTTTTGCAAGGAGCCAGCTCCAGGAGTGAGATCATGTTGTTCTGTAGGAAAAGCTATTTTCCAGTATCATTTACAGTGCTGATTCACTTCTGTCAAGCAATACACAAATACTTGCAGAAAAGTCCCTACTATGTGCAAAGTACCCATTACTGTAAGAAAGCAGGAAAGAAAAAAAAAAAAAGCAAAGAGAATCTTAAACTCCAAAACAGTTTACAATCTGCTTAGAAAACAGCTTGTTTTCCTGACAGCAGATGAGCCTACCTGGAATGCATGTCTAGAGGAGGAATGGAGAAGGAACCGAGAGCATGCTACAACCAGGCCGGAAGCAGGAGAGGACCCACTGAAGCCTGAAGGCCCAGGGAACACCAGGGAAGCCTGCCACTGCTGCACCTGTCTTTCCACCCCTGGATTAGAGACCATTTTAGGGACCACTCAAAATATGTTCTAAATTTGCTTGATGCATGGCCAATTCTCTGAGAAATTTGTATTCAAATATTTTAGAATGTGGGTTTTTATGAAGTGCTGGCTCAACTTCCAAGACCTGAGAGAAGCATTTGAGGAACTACTATGGCTCTTGTTCCCTGAGAGACTTTGACCCAAGTAGAATATAACCGAGGTGGGAACATATGGCCAGCCAATTTTGTGGTATAAGGCAAGTTATACATCTCTTGTCTGATGTCGGATAGGTCCAAAACTGTAGAGCCAGGTCCCTAAATAGCTTTCCACCCCACCAGGCCCTGCACCATCCTGTGTGGCTGACCCTGACCTTTCCGTGTCCCGTCTGTGACATGAGGTCCATCTCTCAGTGGTACATCAGCCAGAGCAAGGCCGGCTCTACTTCCCTGGAGGAGGGTTTATTGGATGGATGTAACTAATAAAAATAACTCTTGTGACTCTTAAGTGGTCATTAATGAATAAAGGGCCCCCAGGCTGCTGCCCACTGCTCTCAAGAGAGGGTGACACCCAAGTACCTGGAGGGTCGAGAAAGGAGGGTGGTGTGACCAGGGGAAACAGCTAGCAGTGTCCCTAACACCGCTACTAACAGAGCAGCTGAGCCTGTTCCTTTGGGGGTCAGGCCAGCCCCATCCCCTACTCAATCCCTGAGAGTGTCCAGAGCCAGTACCACCTCAGAGGGCGATTTCTCCCGGCCCCTGAGCGGACCCCACTGGGCTTTTCCACAGCTACCTCCCTGCCTCCCCTGGAAAAGACCTGCCTTGCGTCCTCACCCAAGGGAAGGTCCTCTTTCATCTGGCGCCCCTGCTCTCCAAGGGACATTTGCCCTGTGCCTGGACCCCGGAGGAAAGGTTTTACCTGAGCCCTCTGATCCACACTCCCTAAGAACGACCTTGCACCTTAGCCCACCAAGTAGGACCGCCCGAGCCCCGTAGGGAGGGTCCCCTGTACCCTCCTCCAATTAGGGGGCCCGCCTTGCACTCCAACCCCAAAGGAACAGTGCCCTGCCATCGGGAGCAGACCTGCCCTGCACCCCAGGTCCCAGAGGGAGGGTCCCCTGCATCCTGCCCCTCCTTAGCGGACCGCCCTGTGCCCCTGGCCCGGAGGGAGGGCCGCGGGCCAGAGAGGCGTCAGGCAGAGGCGGGGTGGGGCGCGGTTAAAAGGCGCTGCAGGTGGGAGCTGGGGCTCCTCCCGCACAGCCGAACTGGGACTGGGTTCCCGCCTCGAGCCCGAGTCCGAGCCCGAGCCCGAGCCCGGAGCGCGGGAGGCGACCTGCGAGCCGGAGCGGAGAGAGCCGCCGAGCGCCCGCCCGGGAGCCGGGTCCCTCGCGGAGGTAAGCACAACAGGAAAGGCTCCGGCGGCTGGGAAGCGAGCGGGAGAATTCCCTCCCTCCGCGAAACCGCAGCAGGTGAGGGCAGCCGCCCGTCCGCTCGCTCGCCCAGCCGCCCCTGTAGGGCGCGGGAGGCTGCTCCCCCGGTTACTGCCCTCCCCCCCGGCCCGGCAGCTCTGGCCGCGGGTGGGAGCCCGCACGTGGGCTGCACGGCATCCTTATCTGCCTCCCATCCGCATCCCGGCTCTGCGCGCCCCGGCCAGCGCGGTGCTTGTCCCCCGCGCCGCCCCCTCCCCGTGCTCTGCTCCAGGAACCGGGATGGACTGGTTTGACTTCTGCCGGGGCACTGTACCCCTCTGACTTGTACGACAGGTTTTATAAATATATCAGATTGTGTAAAGGGACCAGAGTGGGGATTGAGCCTCTTTCCCCCGTTTCCTTGGCTGAGTTTTGGACTGACTTCTATTTGGAGGTCACGGACCTGTTCCACTTTGATCTGAGGGGAGAAAAAGACAGATCAAGGGACGGTATTTAAGTTCTGCGACTTGGATCACTGAATAAGTTTTAGACGGAAATGATTACTGGGGCTTCAATTTACGACCCAGGAACTCGTGAAATGCAAATGACAGTGCTGTGCACAACAGCAATTAAAAGTAATTGGTGACACATCTGGTTAAAAGGTTCAGACATGGATACTACTTCCTGTCCGATGACGGGAGCCCAGTCCTAGGAGTTGGCATCCAGGAGTTTGCAGACTTGGGCAGGGCTCCGTTCCTGCCAGCAAGCCTTGGGTCTCAGTGAATGTGGCCTTGATGCAGCTGTGGGCCCTGTGCGTGCTAAGGACCTGCAACCTTGGTCAAGGACGCCAGCCCAGGCGACTTGCGTGTACCTTAGGTAGGAAGCTCACTCTCAGTTTGGGCCTGGTTGAATTTAACCCTGCTGCCTTGTTGTTTTCCTTCGAGGAGACTTTTTGCTTCCCTTGTCCTAGTTCTAGCAGAATCTAACCAGTGTTCTAGAAGAAAATGTCCTGTCCTGATGCAGTTTCCCTAGAACTACAGGATGCAGCTCAAAACTGTTCCTGCAGGGAGCTTTGTGATCTGTTTGGATCCAGCAGAGTCTTTGGGGGCGTTGTTACAACAGTGCCAAGGAGGGAAGACAGATGGTAGAGACAGCTCCCAGGGCTAGCTAGCCTGTCACATAGCTGTGCTGAGAAGGGCTCCTTTCACCTCATCACAGGGACTGAGACCCACAAGACCTGTCAGTCTACCTGGTTGGCTTGTGGTTGTTACCTCAAGGTAACATTCTAATACAGGTAATGGCCATTTTATTCTCTTTTTGTTTTCTTTTTTGCTTTGTAAGAACTGAAAACAACTTTGTCTTTCAACAATTTCAGCCATGGAAGAAAAATTCTGACTTGAACATCTTCACATTGAGTCTCACATTCAGTCAAAAAACTTCCATGGATTGTGAGCTTGGGTGCATTAGTTAGAATGTTAAATACAATTGTGGGAAAATCATTTTCAGCCCAAGCTTTAGGCCCATGAGGGCATAATCTTACACCGTCCTAGACTAAGATTTCAGGTGCTGTTGCTTGACTTGGGAGAGTACAACTGGGCCCCAAGGGACCTCTTCTTTTCTTTCCTTATTTTTTTCATTCTCCCCCCCCAGTCAGTTTATTGTAATTAAACTGAAATGTTTAGAAAAGTAGAGGTTTGCTTGCATAAGACACTTCTAACACGACCCACAGAAGGGATGTTAAACTTAATGGAAATTTTTTTGTAAGAATTCTTAAATGAAGTAAGAATATAATCTTGTGGATTATCGTTAAACTAGTTGAAAAATGTGATTCTTATTGAGTTGACTTTGACAAGATATACAAATTCTAACCTCTCTGTCATCACTAGTCATTATTTTTGAAAGCACAGTTATTGATGTTTTACGTCATTAAATTTAAAACTTGACTATCGGATTACCTCTTAAATCACCTGAGATTTCTAGGAATTTCTTGATTAAAGAAAGACTTTGCAGTTGTTGTGTTTTGTTTTGTTTTTTTTAAGTCTGATTTGGAGGTTAGGCTGTACCCAGCTTCCCAAACTCTTTCCCATTCTTTTAAAACTTTTTTTAAATTTTTTTATTTATTATTTTTCATGTGTATGAATGTACTGTCTGCATGCAGGTCTGTGCACCCGTGTCGTGCAATGCCAAGGAGGTCAGAAGAGGGTGCTGGATTCCCCTGGAGCTGGAGTTAAAGACGGTTCTCAGCCACCATGTGGGTGCTGGGGATCGAACCCAGGTCCTCTGCAAGAGTAGTTGGTGCTCTTAACTGCTAGGCCATCTCTCCAGCCCCATTTTCCATTCTTTTAATGCTTGAAAATTGGGTTTGAGGTTTGGGAAGAGCACTGTCGTCATCATCATCATCATCATCACCATTATTTTGATGACAAAGAAACCTACACTACAGAGAACCTTTAATTTTGGCAGGGAGTGTTTCAAGTATGAAGCATTAGGAGACTGACAATACCCAAATGCACCCTTTAATGTTTCTGGTAATGAAAGAAAATGGATGAATCTGCACAGAACTTGAATGGCAACCATGACTTTTTTCACTCAGCAGGTGACATTCTCACTGGCGTCCATACGCAGAGCGAAGATTTCTATTGACGTCGTCACTGCACCGCTGCTTTCCACTCAGGAGCTGGAGGAGGAAGAGGAAGGAGAAAAGCCAGGAACCCTTGCAGAGGGACCCTGCCTTGGTTCTCAGACTTTCACACCCTGGGAATCCTTGGAAATAAGATTCAGGTTTGCTTGTTTTAATTGGACCTGGCTTCAACTCTGCAGAGCTCACGTGGGCATTGTAAGGAGTGTGTTTTCCTCTCAGATCTGTTAGATATTCATCAAGTGATTTTTTTTTCAACTGCGTAGGTAGATCTAGAAAAAGAAAGAAAGAAAGGAAGGAAGGAAGGAAGGAAGGAAGGAAGGAAGGAAGGAAGGAAGGAAGGAAGGAAGGAAGGAAAAAAGAAAGGTCCACCCCTCTCTGTGTGCTGAAGGGTTTGGCTTGGGTTCTGTCTTCCATGAAACTAAAATGGTGTTGCTCAGCCAGCTATTATTAAACTCCTAAATGAAGTTTCAAACTTCCATTGCTGAACATACCAGCCTCCCTCAAAAGGCATAGCTTCTTTCTTTTACTTATCCTTATCCCTCCTCCAGGATGGCGTCTGAGTTTTACAGCTTCCTGTCCTGTTGTTTTCATTCAAACTGTAATAAAAATAACCTCATGCTTAAACAATAAAGTTCTGAAGGAGCCGGGCGTGGTGGCACATGCCTTTAATCCTAGCATTTGAGAGGCAGAGGCAGGCAGATCTCTGTGAGTTCAAGGCCAACCTAGTCTACATAGTGAGTTCCAGGACAGCTGGAACAACAGGGAGACCCTGTCTCAAAAAGACAAAAAAAAAAAAATCTGCAGGCCAAGTGTGATTATGTATACCTATAAATCCCAGTACTCAAGACGCTGAGGCAGGAGGATTGCTATGAGTTTGAGGTTAGCCTGGGAGTATGAGCCCAACCAGAGATACATATTAAGACCTATCTTAAAGGAAAAGCTTAAAAATAGAAATTCTATTGCTGTAGAAATGTCACTAGACCTAACTGATTTGAGTTATGAAGGGGAAGAGCAGTTGATCTTCGTGACACTGTGTGCTTCCTCAGATGTGAGCTCACAGGCTTATTTTTAGAGCCAAATATTTAGGACTAGAATTTTAGTTTCAAGAATGGGTGGTGTTATGAGATGTAATTAAATATATCACAGAAACAGATGCAACGTGCCTTCTTAAGCCTAAATGTAACCACATTCTTCTAAGGTGACACCTGTGAACTAAGCCTGTCTGTTTGTTCCTTATGGGTGAGCCAGGAAGGTTTCAGTTAAAAAACAAAACAAAACAAAAAAAAATAACCTTTCTGGTATACAGAGAAAGAGTTAATAGTTTCTTTTTGTTGAAAAAGCTCCTTCCACCGAGCATGGTGGCACATACCTTTAATCGTAGCACTTGGGAGGCAGAGGCAGGCAGATCTCTGTGAGTTCCAGAACAGCTGAAGCTACAGGGGGAGACCCTGTCTCAAAAAAGACCAAAAAAACAACAACAACAAAAAAGTAAACACTCTTTCCATTATCCCCAGCCTTGTTAATGCACGAAAGCAAAAGGAGATTTCTTTCGATTTTTTTTACAAAAGCAATTTATTTTATTTTATTTATTTTATTTTATTTTTATGTGTATGAGTGTACTGTCTGCCTGTAGATTTGTGCACTGGTGTCCTGCAGTGCCACAGAGGTCAGAAGAGGGTGTCGGATTCCCCTGGAACTGAAGTTAAAGACGTTTCTCAGCCGCCACGTGGGTGCTGGGGATCAAACCCAGGTCCTCTGCAAGAGCAGTTGGCACTCTTAATCGCTAGGCCATCTCTCCAGCCCCCCAAAAGCAATTTCTTTAAAATGGGGATTTTGTTCACTACAGTTCCAAAGGGTTCTGGTGGCTTCAGTAATTTGGGAAATAAATTTTGAATTAATGACAATTACTCAGAGTATTGGATACTTCCATTCCACTCAAACCAAAGTACTTAAGAAGGGTGCCTCCAGTCATGGGTTCTCACGAGGGAGCTCTGAAGGCAAGAACTTCTAGGCTCTGTGTTCAGTCTGTCCCTATACTGGCCAATGTGCCTCTACCCACCAGAAGGCAGGGCAAGAGGAACAAGTCCTCTTAAATCAGCTGAGTCTTCAGTCCCCTGTCACCTCCACCGCCCATGGCTGCTTGGATGCAATAGAGTCTGCTGGAGGCAGGCTCTCCCAGGGGCTAACACCACAAGTGGGGAAAGTTTAGGGCTCAGGAATCCTCAAACTCCCCATCACCCTGGCCTGACTCCTAATACTTGTAAAATGGCTTTGCTTTTCTTGCTCTTGGCTCGTGACCAATGCTATGCAGAACAGATACCCAGGACTTTACTCATGACCACCTCAGGAATGACATGGTCTAGGCAAAGGAACTGCAGGAGTAATTTCAAGGTCAGGAATCCCTGTGTCAAGCTCACCTAGTAACCTTCTCTTTGGGGATCATTTCTTCTGTTACAAATAAAAGATCCTTCATTGCTCTCACAGGAAGACTCTTTTTCCCTTATTGTCTTGAGGATAAACATTCCCATATTTTTCTTAGTGACCTAGGGACCTAGGCATCTCATGTTCAGATAAATTGTTGAGGTTGTCTTGCTTTGTTCTTTTTGTTTGGTTTAGAGTATTTTTTTGAGACAGGATCACATAGCCCAGGCTGGCCTGGAACTTGCAGTCCTTCTGCCCAGCCTCCCAGTGCTGGGATTACAGGTGTAAACCATCATGTCTAGCTATAATAGTGGCTTTTTTTTTTTTTTTTTTTTTTTTTTTGCTTTTCGAGAGGTTCTTCCTGTAGCCCTGGCTGTCCTGGAACTCAATCTGTAGACCAGGCTGGCCTTGAACTCACAAAGATCCGCCTGCTTCTGCCTCCTGAGTGCTAGGATTAAAGGTGTGCACCACCATGCCCAGCAATAGTTGGCTTTTAGTAAGCAGATCTATTGAAAATAGATATTTTCTGTTCAGATTTTTTAAATTTTTATTTATTTATGAGTATGAATGTATTGTCCGCACGCTGGTCTGTGCACCCGTGTCGTGCAATGCCGCCGAGGTCAGAAGAGGGTGTCAGATTCCCCTGGAACTGGAGTTCTCCTGGAATTGGAGTTACAGACAGTTCTCAGCTGCCATGTGGGTTCTGGGGATCGAACCCAGGTCCTCTGCAAGAGCAGTCGGTGCTCTTAGCCACTAGGCCATCTCTCCAGCCCTCTGTTCAGATTTTTTTACTTGGTTAGAAAGAATCTGTTTTCAGAATGCATAGCTTGGAAGTCCAGAAAAAAAATAGTGCCATCCTAATTGTCTATCTCTCCTGCTTCTGTGAGTGTGGGACCAATATTCTTGTGTAAAAAAAATATGATCTCTTGACCTCCTCTGTGACCTCAGCCCATCAGAAGCCTTGCAGTCCCTTGGCACCTTGATCCATTTGCTTCTTGAGTGACCCATAACAAGGGCTGTGCCGTTGTTCAGAGAGTGTGATGAACTTAGAAGGAAAGCTGCCCTCAACAAGTCTGTTCAAATTCCATGCAGCACTGGGAGAAAGGTTTTATTTGATAAATCAAGACCTCATTCATGGAGCATGTTGTTGAGCAAGGTGTAGAGAATGTGCTGATGGTTAATGAGAGAACATATTTTAAAGCAAGCAAGACCTCTTGGGGAACGGCTGTTGTAACTTCAAGACATGCACCCGTCTGTGTCCCCATGGGTTACATACTAAAATGCCTCCAGGACAGGACAGTAGCAATTCGGATAATTTATTCATAGTGGCCTTTATCAAGGAGCAAAATTAATTTTTTATAATTCATATTACTTAAGGATGAGTTTGAATGACAAGAATAGTTATTGTGGATAATGAAAGTCTCTTTGAGCATGAAATAATTAGTATATAAAAGAAAATATTTAATAAATACTCTTATATTGTGGTGCCTTGGGATCACTGCTCAGTGGTCTCTCTGTCTTAGCCCTGCTGGGGCTCCGTCTGCCTCTGACTAAAGACATCTAGGGCTGAGGCACCACAGACTTAAGGAAAGCTGATTTCAGTTTCCTCAAACTCCCCCTCCCCAGCTTTCTGTTAATGTTAAACATTCAGTCCAGCTCTTGGTTTCAGACAATACAGGGTTTGAATCCTTCTGCTATGGTCATGAAGATAGCTGCTGGGTGCCCCACAGTCCTCCAGCCTAGTTCGTTCTGGGCCCCTCAGCTGCTCTCCTGGTGAAATAAGAGGCATTCATTGTAGACTCCACTACCTGTCCACCCTCTCCAGGGTGCCCCAACATGCCAGGCCAGAATCCTTCTTGAAATGGGAAGTGAGCATGCCTTCAGCGACCCTGAACACTCAGTTCTCACACAGCCTAAGTTGCTTTTCCACAGCCTGGTGGCAAGACGCTGGTGTCTTGCAGAGAAGGACATTCCTCCCCTAGAACACCGACACTCCTCAAGTATACTGTAAGCATGGGTTATTATGGGAACCGTGAGGATGCAGGTTGTTCACTATGTCATGATTTGTCTACAAACATCATGTACACCTAAGACACTGTCCATGCCTCTGCCATGATCGCTATTACCAAAGTCTTGCAAAAAAAAAGTTTAATGATGCTGTTTTAGGATTTGGCTGGAGGTTAAACAGGTCAGGGTTGGGGATGAGATAGTGTCCTTGCCAAACATGCAGGAAGCCTTGGGTTTGGTCCCTAGCACTAAAAATGAATGAATAAATAAATAAGTAAATTTCTGCCTTTTATTGTTTGAGAACTAAAATTATACTATTTGGAGTGGGACATGATGGTACATGCCTAGACTCTAAGAGATAGAAGAAGGAGGATCAGGAGTCCTGGGCCAGCCTGGGATATATGAGGCACCTTCTCAAAAACATAACAAACAAAACCTTATAATCCAAGGATTGTACCCACCTACTACTTTTTTGTACTTTGAGATCAAATATCTTATTTTCTTGAATTTTCATATTTGGATTTTTTTCATTTTTTTTAGACAGTCTTCCTGTAGACCAAGTTGACCCGGACTCATTAGGTAAACCAGGCAGATCTTGAACTCACAGAGATCCGCCTGCCTCTGCCACCATGCACAGCAATATCCTAATTTTTAACTTTTTGCATTCTATTATTGTGGTATTCTCTTCTCTCTGCTCACCTGTGATCTTGGTTGTCTCTATCAGTCCCATTACCCCCCCCGGCCCCCCATGCCCTTCATAATAATGAACACTTTCTTTTTTTTTTTTTTAGGTAGGATCTCCCTGTAGCCCCAGCTAGCCTGGAACTCACTACATAGACCAAGATGGCCTTGAAATCACAGAGATCTGCCTGTCTCTGCCTCTTGAGTGCTGGTTAAAGGCATGTACCACCATACAGGGCTGATGGACACATTTTTTAAGAAACCTCATTCCTCTACCTTTTCAAGTATTTGGCCACGGAATCCAATGCCTTAGTTTTTTTTAATTAAAAAAATTAAAATTTAATTCAGTCCAGGCCAAATTAAAACCGCCATGTAAATTTTCCATTTGCACCACAGGTGAGTGCTTAACTCAGGTTTAATTTGAATTCAAGAATGAACCTGTCCTCATCATAAATTTCCTGTGCTCCATAATAGGTGATCAGCTTTTGGATCTATGAACATTTTGATGTTCTAGGCCAAGGCAGGGAGAGAAATACTTGGAACCCAAATATGGAAATTTCTGGCTACACTCCTATCATACCCCCTTTCATTTCCCATGCTGTTTGTGCACCTCAGATTCACTGTCTGGTCCAGCCGGAGTGGCAGTCACCACACAGTGACAGTTGGAGAGTGATGGCTGTTTTGTGAGCCAAGATGTCAAATCAGTCCTTAGAAGGGAGGAGGGAGGCTCTGGACTGCAGTGGTCCTTGGTGCCAATGGGACTCATGTTTTGAGTGAAAGCCAACACATGGCCTGCATCCATGAGAGAACAAGGAAGCAATCTGTGTCAAACCTTGTGATTCTCTTTTGGAAGAAAGTAGCTGATCATATTAGCTTTCCTAAGAACACATGATTGCAGCAAATGGTGCCATTCAATCCAGAAATAAGTATAAATACACTCACAAAGTCAACTAATAACATTTAGTGTTTCTGGGTCTGCCAAGTAGACCAGATTATATCATTCTAATTTGTTTTGTTTTGTGGCTTACATAAGTCATTTAATGAATAAGATGTATGGGGAAGTTCTGAGTCCCTGGGTAAAAGGAAGCTGATAGAAAGTGCATTTACACGGTAAAGGAAAGAGAACTTGGACCTGAATTTGTTTGCCTGTGTTCTGGGATCAGTGACAAAGAGCAACAGTCAGAATTCAGCTGAATCAAGAGGACATATGTTGCAAGTGATTGGCACAAGTACTACACAAAAGTGAACTCAAGTACCGATTTACTATGAAGACAAACCCTGCATCTAGAGAGAGCTGTCAACATTGCCCCATGGAGAGGATAAGTGAAGTTTGTCCAGGATGTCTGTAGTCAGCAGCATTCTTTAAAATAGGCCTTTCTTCCTGACAGCAGACCAGGCAGTTGAAGCTACAAAGTGTCTAGGCTTTAGTTTGAAATCACTCTATATTCACTATGCTTTTGTCCTTTCACGTGATACTGGTCTGTTAATTCAGAGGCACTTTCCACTAATTATCTTTGCCTCCTTTTGCCTGTATAGAAATAACTCCACACAATGGATTGGGGGACCCTGCACACTTTCATCGGCGGTGTGAACAAACACTCCACCAGCATCGGGAAGGTGTGGATCACTGTCATCTTTATCTTCCGGGTCATGATCCTCGTTGTGGCTGCCCAGGAAGTGTGGGGTGATGAGCAGGAGGACTTTGTCTGCAACACTCTACAGCCAGGGTGCAAGAACGTGTGCTACGACCACTTCTTCCCAGTGTCCCACATCCGGCTCTGGGCCCTGCAGCTGATCTTTGTGTCCACGCCAGCACTGCTCGTGGCTATGCACGTAGCCTACCACAGACACGAAACTGCCCGCAAATTTAGACGTGGGGAGAAGAGGAATGAATTCAAAGACCTGGAGGACATCAAAACACAGAAGGTGCGGATCGAGGGGTCACTGTGGTGGACGTACACCAGCAGCATCTTCTTCCGCATCATCTTCGAAGCTGCCTTCATGTATGCGTTCTACTTCCTCTACAATGGCTACCACCTGCCCTGGGTTCTGAAATGTGGCATTGAGCCCTGCCCCAATCTGGTGGACTGCTTCATTTCGAGACCGACTGAGAAAACCGTTTTTACCATTTTTATGATTTCCGCATCTGTGATTTGTATGCTGCTCAATGTGGCGGAGTTATGTTACCTGCTGCTGAAATTATGTTTTAGGAGATCTAAAAGAGCCCAGTCACAGAGAAATCACCCCAATCATGCCCTGAAAGAAAGCAAGCAGAATGAAATGAATGAGCTGATCTCAGATAGTGGGCAAAATGCAATCACAAGTTTTCCGAGTTAAGCATTTCACAGTCAGGAGTAGATGATGAACCTAACAAAGCCGGCAACACCAATCTGACAACTTCCTCTCTAGGTCAAGAGTTTTTCTCTAAATGACTCACAGTAAATAGATACTCAGTTCACTTTTTGTAGAAAACTTGTGCCTTTCATATGCAACATAAAGCAAAAATGTGGTCCATCTCTGAAAACAAACTGGTGACAATTGAGCCTTGAAGTCACCTTAGCAAGTCCTATGTGGACTGTCTGACTTAGTGGGTATTTTCTGAAAATTTATATAACTTGTTAAAGAGCAACTTATGTAGAAATTGATACTTTTATTAGTAAGGTATTTTTATAGGATTGAATGTTTTAGTTCTGACTTTGAATTTATATATATTTTTTTAATAACTGGCCTTCTTTACCTGGAAAAAACATACTAAGTTAGCTTTACAAGTGTACCCCCAAATGTCTAAGTTTTGAACCTCCAAAGGGTCTAGCTTGCTATAAATATTTTGTTTATGAACTGTCATGATGCTTTTAAGGTAGAACACTGGACAGCATAGTTCCTGCTTTCTGATCCAGATGGAACTGTTGGGAAGTAGAGCCTTTTTTTAAACTAGCCTGTTCACCCATTGTGAACACTACAACATGAATGTAATCACTCAAATAAAGCTTGACCCTGTTGCCTAAGCTTCCCGGTACACTGTGGGTTTCTTTTCCTTCGAAGCTCATCACTATTCTCACTGGAGGTATGAGATGTTGGTTGCTTACTTTTTCTGGGGAGGTGCCGGGTACTGTGGGTGGAGGGGCCTGGATTTCAACAGACATTCTTGTATCTTCATGTCAGGTGAACAGAGGCTGGGGTTAGCACCCTCAAGTTGGAGATGGATGCTTGTAGGACTCCAAGAATGTCCTCTTAGTCAGTTCATCCTTGCTAAAGAGGTTTGATGTGATGCCTGTGATCCCAACAATCGGGAGTCTGAAGCAACAGGAAGTCAGCTTTGGCTTCATAGTCTGAGACTAGCCTGGACTATCTCCAAAACCTAAAACAAGATAAAAGGGGGAGGTGAGATAGGTTAGAAAAGTCCTGTACAAATATCATGGTCTATGGTGCAATGCTATAACAAAATACCAGAGTCTGGGTACCTTAGAGGTGTCTCGAATCTACTCAGCTCTGGTGGGGGCCTTCTGGGTCATCATAACATGGCAGGTAGCTTTATGGTGGGAGTACCTGGGAGAAGGAGGAATCACTTGGCAGAGTGAGTCAGGGGATGTGTCAGGCCTGCTTATCACATCCCACTCGAGGGGCTCCTGAAAGACCAGCTTTCATTCCTTTCAAGGGCATGCTCCCGTGACCTAATTGCTTTCCGCTAGGCTCCTCCTCTTACAGGTTCTGCTAGCTCATCATCGCCTACCAGTTACTGTTGCAACACACTGGAACCATACCCAGCCTGTAGCAGCAACCTCAGACAAAGCTGGCCTTGAAGGACCTATCTCCTGAGCATTTTGGTCCATGGCGAGTAAGCAAAGCACCTACACTTACACCCAGGGATGGGGGACCTCTCTCCCCAGGGATTTCCAGATTGGACACACATGCCTCTAGGGTGGGTGTGGTTGAGTCAATCCAGACTGGTCATTCTTGGAAGGAATGGAATATGAACACAAGCTCTCTGGCAAAGGATAGTTAACATGCTGCTGAATGCTTCATGATCCCCACTGACTAATGGTACTAACCAGGAAAGACACCCGAGCAGTGGTGCACAGGCATATGGGAGGGCTTGACATGGCAATTGGACTCCTGAAAGACCTGCTTTGGAACCTCTTTCTAGAAAAGATCAAAAAGTTATTCTCACTTTCTTCATAGGATAAAGAAAATTCCAGACATGCTACATCTATAAACAGTTTAGTACCAATCTACAGAGAGCAAGAACTAACCCTGTAAAACAAGATCACAATTTCATCATCATACTGAATAAAATCTAGTCAGCACATATAATTCCTGATTGTCCTATGATGTTCTTCTCTTTTGGATGGATATCAAATGACACCCAAACGGAAGAGGAAAGGACTCAGGAGCAGACACGCAGCCTTGGGCCAATTTCAATCTTTCTGGAAGAAGGACTACCTTCCTACACTACTCTTTTTTAAAATTTTTATTGAATGTTTGTGTTTTTCTTTTTTTTAATATGACCAGTAAGTACACATAGGCAATAACCATAAGGAATGGCCATACAAACCCAATTAGTTAATGCCTGAGTTCAGTTTTTGTACAGCACAGGGTCTCCAAGTACAGTTGAAGGGGTTTGCTTACACAAACATGTAGATCAGATAAAAAAAAAAAAAGAGAAAAAATCCAGTCCATTTTTGCTGTGATCTCACAACTCATCCCCCTCCTTGGCCCTTACAATCTTACATGCCTACCTCTTCCACAGGAGTCCCTGGGCTTTAGAGGGGAAGGTGAAAGAGAAAGAGAGAGAAGATCCAATTTTTTTTTCTGAGGTGACACATAAAACTCTTGGGACTGTCCATGTTCTGTTTGCAATGGACTGGTGGGTTGTTTAGCAGTCTCCTTTTAATTCTAGTAATAAAGCACAAATAGTAACAAATATTAAAGACTATAACAAGTTACTTAATGGGCACAGACACATATGCTTGGAAAATATTTTGGTTAGAGCATTATAGCTCTTTGACAAAAGGGTGCCAATAACTTTCTGACGTGGTCCATAGAGCCTCCAAAATACAGGAGGAATTTTGTGTATTTCATGCAAAACATCTCAATCGACCTTGATCACTTTTGTGCCCCTTCCCCACTGGCACTCCCCGCAGCCCTCCCCCCTGGAATTCACACACTCAGTCATTTGGGTTAAGGTGTATTGTGTCAAGTTAGTGTCCTCAGACATTCATCAGTGCAAGTTCATCCACTGAGGTCTAGTCAGCCTAACCAGAGTCTCTCACTTTAAGAAGATCAGCTCTTCCTCATCCAACAATAATCATCTACCAATATTTCTTCAGCTAAAATTGGGGTCTGCTGCCCACTTCCCCAGTTCCATGCTGGGGTTTTGTCTGCTTGTGTGTGCATGGGTCTTATATACACTGACACCAATGCTGTAGGTTCGTGTGAGCGGGGTCCAGGGAGCTTGTAAGATTCTATTTCCATGTGGTCATGTACCTCCTTCCTGGCTCTTACAATCTTTCTGCCCCATTTTCCACAATGGCCCCTGAGACCTGGGTGGGTGAAGCTTAGTATAGGAGTCCTGTCCAAGGACCCACACTCTGTAGACTCCTAATCTCCACACTTTGGCCATTTGAGACTTTTTGTGTTCTTGGCCCACTGTCGCAGGAGGGAGCATCATTAATGGAAGATAAGAGATTCATTAGTGTCCTCTTTACCCCTTGTTCTATTGTTATGTGAGCCTTAAGAGTAGAGGTAACATTGTAGATGTGCTACTTAGGCTTGGACAATTCACAGACAATGTCTGTATATGACCAGTTGTGGTACATTGTAACAGTCTCCGTCTAGTGCAGAAAAAGCTTCTGTAATGAGTGGTGACTGGGAGACTTGCCTGTAAATATAAGATACATATTTCCCACTTAGTAAGTTACATTATTCTAGGGATGTGACAGCCTTAGGGGATTTCTCTAAGATCTATGACCTCTCTATCCATGTGTATTTAGCTATACTTACAGAAACACACATGAATTTCCTTCCATTGAGTGGACTTTAAGTCCAATTGGGCAGCTGTTGATTACCCCCAAGTAAGAGTGCCACTACAGCTGGGCATGGTGCCATATGCCTTTAATCCCAACACTTAGGAGGCAGAGGCAGGCAGATCTCTGTGAGTTCAAGGCCAGCCTGGTCTACATAGTGAGTTCAGCTAGGGCTACTAAGAGACCCAGCGTAAAAAAAAAAAAAAAAAAAAAACTCACTGAAACTCCACACAGCTGTTTCCTCCATCCTCCTTGCAGCCCTGGATGCCACACTCATATGAGTGTGAGTTTGTGGAGTTGCGCACCATGTGTCCTTTTTCTCTGAACATAATGTTCTCCAGGTCTGTCCATACTGTACTGCAAGGCAGGATTTCCTTCCTTGAATAATATTCCATTATGTGTATATACCACATTTCCCTTAGTGAACAACGAGGCATCATCTCCCATCTCTTAGGCTGTCTACTATCAATGAAACAAAACAAAGCAAAAGTGCTTGTGGAGATGTGGAGAAGCGGGAACCTCTGTGCGATGCTGCTGGGAAGACAGCATAGATTTCTCAGTATATAAAAATAGGTCTTCTTTATGATCCGGTAATTGTACTGGAGCGTGTGCTCCTGAGTATACACCCATGAGAATCGGCAAGAGTGTCAAAGAAGTGTTGGCACACTCGTGTTGACAGCAGCTCCCAAGGTAGAGCAGCCCCACTGCTCCGCGCCAACCTCTTCCTCCTTCCTTCTTTCTGCTTTCTTTTTTTTTTTTGGTCTTTTCGAGACAGGGTCTCCCTGTAGCCCCAGCTGTCCTGGAACTCACTCTGTAGACCAGGCTGGCCTTGAACTCACAAAGATCCGCCTGCCTCACTCGCCTCTCCTCTAGCCGCTGCTGTATCCTCTCCTTCTGCTTCACCACTGTTCTGAGAGCAGTGAGCCTCCCTCCCTCTCTTCCCACCGATTTCTCATCACCAAATCTGTCTTCGTGCTCTCCCACAGCCATTACCAGCACCAAAGACCTCCGGAACCTCGAGTCTAATGGCCTCTTCTACAGTCATCCGGTACAACTCTTAAATCTTTTTTTTTTGTTTGTTTCTGAGACACTGACCGACCTTCAGTTGTGCCTGTCTCCTGCTGGCGTCTCTTCCTGTCTCTGTCCTCAGGTGAGGTTACCCTCAAGAACCTTCTTCCCCACCCCCCAACCCTTCGTTCTTCATTGGCAAACCATCTATCTGTATCTGGTATTAGCTCCGTGGGGCAAAAGGTTCAGTAACTTGCCTAAGTTCACACAGATGGCAAGGAGCAGAAGTGAGACTCGTATCAGGTCTGTTGGTGGAGCCTGGAGTCACACAGGCACCCTGCTCTGCCTCCCACAGCTCCAGGACCAGTCAACACTTGTAATGTAGCAGTAAGAACACACCTGTGCAGGCTTGGTGGCACACACCTTTAATCTCAGCACTTGGGAGGCAGAATCAAGCAGATCTCTGTGAGATCAAGGCCAGCCTGGTCTACATACCAATTTCCAGGTAAGCTAGGGCTACCCTGTCTCAAAAAGCAAGCAAACAAAAAGGACCCACATATCTTAGGCGGTCTTAAACTTACATTTTTCTGCCCCCACCTCCTCATTACAAGTGTTCGACCTACCATGCCTACCCACAAAGATATCTTTCCTGTAAAGAAAACTCTCTGTGCCCTGCCTCTGTCTCTACCATCTCTTATAGAAATCATCTGTCATTTGGATTCTTTTCCCTGTCAGGAAAAGCTTGTATCTCTCTGGATTTTTTCAAGGTCTTCTTCAGCTACGTAATGAGTTCAAGGCCAGCTGGGCTACTTGTGACCCAAAACTAAACAGAACAGAGCCCATATGCATACCCCCCCGCCAGCTTTGATGGTGATCTGTTCCTCTCTAACCAACTCCACCTGCTTCTCCCGTGATCTGTTCATCTCTAACCAACTCCACCTGCTTCTCCCTCACCCTGGATTGTTCTGAGGAAAATGCCATACATTCCGTTTCACACATATTTTGGCATGGATCTTTGAGAAATAGGAATCCAAGCTAGAGAATAACAACTTCCCTGTTTCTGAAAACTTGGAATTTTCAGGACACAGTTGGTGTCCCCTGTTATACAGGTTTCTTTGATGCCCAGTTATGACAGCTCTGTCTTTGTGATTGACACCTGTAGCAGTATTTGATGCTCCTCTCTTCCTCTGGTAAGTATGTAACTAATATTTCTTTCTTTTGGTTAATGTTTCCATGATACACTTTTCCTAGCCTTTCACTTTCATCCTACCAATCTTATTACATTTGAAGTGTTTCTTCATAGAGTTGGGGAACTGGAGAGATGGCTCAGTGATTAAAAACACTGGCTGAGGATTTGGGTTTGGTTCCCAAGTCATATGGTGACTCCGTTGACTTCTGGCCTCCACACTGCTGCATACACACCAAGTACACATACATATAGTTGGGTAACTTTAAAATCCTCTTTGTTGAGCTGGGTGTGATGGCACAGGCCTTTAATCCCAGCACTTAAGAGGAAGAGGCAGGCAGATCTCTGTGAGTTCAAGGCCAGCCTGGTCTAAAGAGTGAGTTACAGGCCACCTGGGGCTACAAGGAGACCCTGTCTCAAAAAGACCAAAAATAAATAAAATAAATTCCTCTTTGTTAATCCGTCTTCCAATTGAATTGACATATTTAGACCAGTTATGCTTTTATGTTCTCGCTGATTTTTTAAAGCTGAAACCAGGCATCTTTTTCTTTTGTTTTCTGCTTTTCATCTTTGGTCTTCCTGTGGTTTGCTTATATACTTTTAGAATTTCATTGTCACCTATCTAGTGCTTTTGTGTGTATTTTTGAATACCTTCTTTGGGTAGTCATTCTGGCTATCTCACCACTTATACACAGCTTGTAAAAACTGTAATTGTGTCACCATTTCATCAGTTTAAGTCCCTTGTAGAAATCTTACCTCTCTTGAGGAAGTCAAACTATCCCTTTTTGCAGATGATATAATAGTTTACCTAAGGAATGCTAAAAACTCTACCAGAAAACTCCTAGAAATGATTAAAAGTTTCAGTAAAGTGGCGGGATACAAAATTAACCTAGAAAAATCAGTAGCCTTTCTTTACACCAACAACAAGCAACTGAAGAAGGAATTCAAGGAGACCTTTCCAATCACAATAGCCTCAAAAACAATAAAATGCCTAGGAACAAACCTAACCAAAGATACCAAAGAGCTCTACAACAAAAATTATAAACTTGTGAAGAAGGAGATTGAAGAAGACATCAGAAGATGGAAAGACCTCCCATGATGGATTGGAAAAATTAATACAGTAAAAATGTCCATTCTAGCCAAATTAATATACCAGTTCAATTCAATTCCAATTAAAAATCCCCAAGACATTCTTCACAGCCTTGGAAAAAAAATTCTTAAATTCATACAGAATAACAAAAGATCCTGAAGAGCCAAAGCAGCCCTGAGTGAAAAGAGCAATACAGGGGGGATTTCTATACCAGACTTCAAACTATACCACAGGGCTATAGTCATAAAAACAGCTTGGTACTGGCACAAAAACAGACCTGTAGACCGATGGAACAAAACTGAAGACACAAACTTAAGCACATACAATTTTAGCCACCTCATATTTGACAAGGGGGCCAAAAAGACTCAATAGAGGAAAGACAGCATCTTCAGCAAATGGTGTTGGCAAAACTGGATCACCACTTGTAGAAGAATAAAATTAAACCCCTCTCTCTCACCCTGTACAAAAATCAACTCCAAATGTATCAAAGACCTCAATGTAAAACCCAAAACTCTGAAGGTGATAGAAGGAAAAGTTGGCAGCAACTTACAAGACATAAGCATAGGAAAAGGCTTTCTCTTTTAAATTTTTTTAAATTAATTTTATTTATTTCTGTATGTGTATGAACGTACTGTCTGCATGCAAGTTTGTGCACCCGTGTCGTGCAATGCCGCAGAGGTCAGAAGAGGGTGTCGGATTCCCCTGGAACTGGAGTTCTCCTTGAATTGGAGTTTCAGAAGGTTCTCGGCCACCATGTGTGTGCTGGGGATCAAACCCAGGTCCTCTGCAAGAGCAGTCGGCGCTCTTAACCGCTAGGCCATCTCTCCAGCCCAGGACAAAAAGACTTTTCTTTTTTTTTTTTTTTTTTTTTTGAGACAGGGTCTCCCTGTAGTCCCAGCTGTCCTGGAACTCACTCTGTAGACCAGGCTGGCTTTGAACTCACAAAGATCCGCCTGCCTCTGCCTCCCGAGTGCTAGGATTAAAGAAAAGACTTTCTTAATCAGACAGGAGCTGCACAGGAAATTGACAATTGACAAGTGGAACCGTATTAAACTCAAAAGTTTCTGTACAGCAAAAGAAACAATCATGGAAATGAAGAGAAAACCCACAGCGTGGGAGGAAACCTTCACTGGTGATACATCTGACACAGCATTAACTTCCAGAATATATAAACTACTCAAGAAAACAAAGAAGAAAACAAATGATTCACTCAAAAGATGGAGTATGGGCTGGAGAGGATCTTAGTGGTTAAGAGTCACTACTCGCTCTTACAAGGACCTCGTTTTGATCCCCAGGCCACAGGGCGGCTGTAGAACCGTCTGAAACTCCGAATTCCAAAGAAGTCCACGTTTCCAGGGAATCTAACACCATCTTTTCTGACCTCCCGGCATTGCATGACACGGCGCTCTAAAACCTGCATGCAGATCATACTTCCTACACATACAGAAAGAAGTAAAATTACATAAAAAAAAAACGATGGATAAAGAGCTGTAACAGAGACCTCACAAGTGAGGAATAGAATGGACTGAGAAACACTTTCTTTTTTTTTTTTTTACTTTTTCAAACATACACAGCATTTTCATTACCATATATTTTTATCAGGAAGACATCTGAATTACTTTGAAGTCTCCAGTTGCATAATAATCAGAGTCACATTTAAAAGGTTCCTTAGAAAGAGTCACATAAATATTCCCATTATCCACGGTCACTGTATGAATCCTTTGCTTTATTCCTTTGGAGCACCACTCGGGTTTTGCTGATGGGTCTTTAGGGTTTATAGACTGGTATAATCCTTCTCCCGCAGCCAAGGTAATTTTGTATTTATGCCAAGGGCAAACTATACATGATTGTCCATTGAAATCCTCTATTTCTCCCAAGTGTAAGGGTCCTCCTGAATGGTAGCAGCGAATATCCATAGCATGGTAGTCCCCTTTGTGATAGAAAATGACCACTTCTCTATTGTGGACAACAGCTGTCATTCGTTCAGATTTTTTAATGTCATCTTCTCTGCCAACACAGACAGGAGTATATTTTTTCTCTTCAGAGTCTTGTACAGACATTTCAGGATCCATACTAATTAATCATGCAGACAGGAAGTCGCCACCGTTGTGGCTGCACCCGGTTTGAATTCCTGAATCCCGGCTGGACATGATGTAGGGCAAGTTGCTAAATTCGCTGTGCTGCATTAAGAGAGCATTGGGTGTGGGGAAGGGAAAATGCTTTACTACCCCTCAAGTATTTATAGCTGGGCTTAACCACAGGAAATGCTCAAATCTAGTTTGGCTGCCAACCCTAAGGTCTTTGCAGCTCTGCCACCAGATGTATTTATCAGTTCAGTGAGGACAGCGTGCAGCTGCCTCGACAGGCCGAGCTCAGCAACCAGACGCAACCCGGAGCTCCTGAGATGAGTATTTTGGGTCCCGGGGACCGCAGACCCTGGATGAGCGTCCTGCTGTACGGGGGACGAATGCCAGGAGAGCGGCTTGGAACGCCCCGCAGGCCACCCTGAGGCTGCAGGTCCTGGCTGCGGCCAACTGACCCAGTTAACCTCCTGCAGCACAGAGGCCGCTCCACAGCGCTAACCGCTAAGGAGCTAGCGTTAGACCGGGAGCGGCCAAGCGCTCTCTATCAGAAAACTGGATTGAGAATACCAATTAGCCGCCGCCGGAAGTCCAGGAGAAACATCTTAAAAAGTGTTCAACATTGTTAATAATTAAGGAAATGCAAATAAAGAGCTACTTTAAGATATCATCTCACTGGCTCAGTGGTTAAGAGGACAACTGCTCTCTTGCGAGAGACCACGGTCCAATTCCAGCACCCACCTGGCGGCTAAGAACTGTCTTTTAACTCCGTTCCAGGGGAATCCAATGCCCTCTTCTGACCTCCACAGCATTGCACGACACAGGTGCACCAACCTACATGCAGACAGTACACTCATACACATAAAAAATAAAAAATAAATAAATAAATAAATAAATTTTAAAAAGATATCATCTCACACTGATAAGCCTGGCTAGGATCAAGAAAACAAATGATACTAAGTGCTGAAGAGGGTATGGGGAAAGGGGAACACTCATTCACTGCTGGTGGGAATGCAAATTTGTACAACCACCATGGAAAGCAGTGTGGAGAACCCTTAAAAGACTCAAAATGAGCCTACCAACAGACCTAGCCATACCACTTCTGGGTATATATCACCAGACTCTTCCTACTGCAGAGATACATGTACAGCCATGTTTATTACAGCTCTGTTCACAATAGGGAAGAGCTGGAACCAATCCAAATGCCCCTCAACTGATGAGTGGATAGAGAAAATGTGGTACAGCTACACAATGGAGTTCTACGCAGAGGTAAAGAAAGATGGCATCATGAAATTTTCAGATAAATGGATGTATCTTGAAGATTTTATGTTAAGTGAAGTAACACAGTCCCAGAAAAACAAAAGACAAATGATATCCCTCATCTGTGGATGCTAGCACCAAGTACCTAGTTGTAAGGCAAACTGAGTAACATTGATGTTATAGTCCTCGTGATCTGAAAACAACTGTGCTCTTATATTGTGAATCCCTAGACAGGTTCTAGAACTAACCTACCATTTATTTTCAGACTTTGGATTTTTGGTGTATGATGGTGGATATGTATGTATCTTTTAAAGTAATATAAAATTAAAATGGAAAAATTAGAATCAAGAAATATGATATGGAAATAACACAGTTTGTTCTTAAAAGATACAATTTTAATATAGGTGCAATGTATCAGGCTGGTGTAACTTAGCCTTTCTGGGTGCTTAACGACCATACTTAACACCCATACCAATTTTACTGAGGGACCTATGGGATAACTTTGTTCCTTGCCCTCAGAGGTCAACCAAGTCTTAGGGGACCATACATGGGGGCATCTCTTGAAATGTCCTGCAAATGTGAGTCACCAGTCTTCCTGTGCAGGGAGGTCTTGGAGATCTACTAATGGGACTTCAGCCAGTGTTTAGTCAATAAAGAGGAAAGTCTGCTTATGCTTCAAAAAAGGAAGCCTGATCTAGCAAGACCTGATTTTGTCCTTGAGTGGATGGAACTCGTAAATGAAAAACTGAGCTGGGTGTGGTGACGCACGCCTTTAATCCTAGCACTTGGGAGGCAGAGGCAGGCAGATCTTTGGGAGTTCAAGGCCAGCCTGGTCTACAGAGTGAGTTCCAGAATGGCTGAGCTGTCTCAAAAAGACCAAAAAATAAAAATAAAAAAAAAGAAAAGAAAAGCTGAAGGAGACAGGGGCTGCCAACCCCCCCGCCCAAAAAAAAAAAAAAAAAACCCTGAGAGACTCCTGAGGACCAGATCTTCAACTGACCTCAAGAAAACCAAAAACCTTGGTTAAGCTGGGCTAACTGTGTGGCCTTAAGCATCCAAAAGGAAAGTACAGCCAGAAATAAATAATCAGTAAGGCTGGAGAAATTGTACTTCAGATATAAAACTTGAGATCTTAGTAAAAAGACAAAAAGAAAAAGAGAGAGCACTGTTGTGTGGCCCATCTTCACTTCTTACTGACAAGTGCATCCACTCTGTGGCTGCCACTGCTTTTGCCATTCTTCAAAGACATGAGACACAGCTTTTTAACCCTCCAATATGGACTGAAGACTCATGTCTCTCCAAGAATCCTCAAAACCTTCAATGCCAGATGGGGACTACTGAGATACCCAGCTTTGTGGACTGAGCAGCTATGGAGATTTCAGCCTCATCAGAGTATAAACTGCCATTGTTGGACTACCTGGGCTGTATATCATGGAGGCCAGTACAGGAAGATCAAGACAGGACACGTGCTTACTGGACTTCATTTGGGGGACCATGGGAAGGAAAGACCCCAGTGTGGAGCACAAGGGCAAGATTGATGGTTGTTTGGGCTTGCCAAGGAGGAACCTTCAAACATTTCCTCAAGGAAAACATGACATCTTTTAAGCAAAAAAAAAAAAAAAAAACAAAAAAAAAAACCCTCCAATTCAGGTGATTTGTGTATGTATGTATATATTTATGTATATATATATATACATATAAAACTATGTATATATGTGTATATATTGAAGCAATACAAGTTGGAGAGAACAACAACAATAAAAGAACTGGAAAAAAACTCTGGAAAGACTCAGAAAAAGATGCAAAACATATATGGCAGAGTGCAGGAACTCAGGTGGGGTGGGGGCCATGGAAAGGGATATGACTCTAAATTCGATTGAGAAATGATGTATGATGTATGGAAAAAGTTTAATAACAATAAAAAATAAATAATTTTTTTAAAAAAGAAATCTTACCTCTCAGCCGGGCATGGTGGCACACACCTTTAATCCCAGCACTCAGGAGGCAGAGGCAGGTGGATCTCTGTGAGTTCAAGGCCAGCCTGGTCTACAGAGCGAGCTCCAGGCCAGCTGGGGCTACAGGGAGACCCTGTCTCAAAAATACACACACACACACAAAAAAAGAAATCTTACCTCTCATTGTTTCTTTACTCTTCCCCATTCATACTTCCCTTTATTATTTCCTCTACATTCTCTTAGAGCCACATCAGTAGGCATTAGAAGTTTGGCTTCAACTATCAAATATAATTTAGAAAATGGGGCTGAAGAGCTGGCTTAGCAGTTAAGAGCACTGGCTGCTCTTACAGAGGACTTGGGTTTTGTTCTCAATACCTACATGGTAGCTAATAACCATCTGTAACTCCAGTTCCAGGATATCTGACATCCTCTTCTGACTTCCATGGGCATTGTACAACATGAGTACACTTACAAACATGCAGGCCAATACACATAAGTTAAAATAAAAATAATAAATAAAATATATTTTTAAAAAGAAAGCACAGGAGAGTCTATAGCATTTACCCAAATTTTTGCTTTCCATGCTTCAAGATTGCTTCTATACTTTCCTTTCTGTGTGGAGAACTTCACCTAGTCACTATTTGCTGTTGCTTTTTGTTTAGGATACGGTCTCACCATGTAGACCAAGCTGGACTGGCCTCACTTTATAACCCAGACTGGCCTCATATTCAGTTCTCCCACTTGGGTCTCTGAGGTGCTGGGATTATAGGCATTTATTGCCATGCCTGGCCTTAATCATTTGTATGATAGGTTTCCTAATGACAAATTTGCTCTGACAGTGCCTTCATTACCTCTTTACTCATAAAAGGATTTTTTATCTTTACAGTTTCCATATATAGTACAGGCTAGCCTTAAACTTATCATTTTTCCCTCTACCTCCCAATTCCAGTTGTGTACCACCACGCCTGGCACATGAAGATCTCTTTCCTGGAAAGAAAACTCTAGGTTGACTTGAAAACTGCACCCTGCCTCTGCCTCCACCATCTCTGATAGAAATCCTCTATTGTTTGTATCCCTTTCCCTGTCAGGTGAAGTTTGTATCTCTCTGGATTTGCTCAAGACTGTTTATGTTTGGTCTTTAGTTTTTCTTTAGTTTTCAGTTTAACTGTGGTGCACTTTGACATGATTTCTTTGTGTTTTTTTCTGATTAAATTGGACTTCTTAGCTCTATGAGTTTAGGTTCTTATAAAACTTGGAAAATAGCCTGGTGTGGTGGCGCACACCTTTAATCCTAGCACTTGGGAGGAAAAGGCTGGTGGATCTTTGTGAGTTCAAGGCCAGCCTGGTCTACAGAGCGAGTTCCAGGACAGCTGGGGCTACAGAGAGACCCTGTCTCGAAAAGACCAAAACAAAACAAAACAAAAACTTGGAAAGTCGTTTTTTTTTTTTTCTCCCCACCCCCAAACTTGGAAAGTTTTTAGCAATTATTGTTTTAAGTAAGTTTCTTAGTTCCATTTCCTTGCCCTTTAATTTCTGAGACTGTACAAACACAAATATTAGGGGTTTTCTTATGGTAATACAGCCCCTTGGGATGTTTATTGTTTGTGGGTTTTCCAGTCTGTATTCTTCCTCTTACAGACTCATTTCTGCTCTCCAGTCCACTAATTCTTTATTCATCTGCTATTGGGCCTAGTCACTGAGCTGTATTTTTTTCAACTATAAAACTTCCATTTGTTTGTTTTTATGGTGCTCTGGATTGAACAAGAGTCTCTTATATGCTGGGCCAGTGCTTGACTGTTGAGCTACATTACCAAACCTTGCATCAGCCATTTCTTTGCCGAGACTTTCTACTTCTTTGTTTCAAACATGTTCATAACTGCTCATGGGAGCATGTTTATCACAGTTGCTTAAAAGAATTTTTTGTATGTATGTATGTGCATGTTCATGTGTATATGCATGCAGGTTCATATGCATGTGTGTGCATGTGTGTGAGGAGGCCAGAGGTCAGTGTCAGTTGTCTTCATCAATCTCTCTCCACCTTATCTTTTGAGCCAAGATCCTTCTCTGAACCTGTCTCTCACTGAGTCAGCTAAGCAGGCTAGCTACCCAGCCACAGGGATTCTCCTGCTTCTAGTTCCCAGGGCTGGTGACAGGCACATGCACCATGCCTGGTTTTTTCCAAGGGTGTTGGGGATGGAGGCCATCATGCTTTTGCAGCTAGCACTTTACTGACTACCGACTTGTTTTTTATTCATGTTGAAATCCTCTTGGCTCTCTGTATGACGAGAGATTTCCAAAGACATTGAAGGGTTTTGTTATGGACTGTGCATCTGATTTAAACTCACTGTTTTAGCTTGTCACTCTGAGACCACTCCAGATGGTCGAGGGCAGGTGGCCCCCTCATCATTGTCAGGTGGAGGGGGAAATACGCACTGCTTGACGTCCATGGCCATCTGAGGTGGAGAGGAAATCCCTAGTGACTGCTGAGCTGGAATTGGCGTTTCCTCTCCTGATGTCATCTCCACCAGCACCATGGTGGGGCATCATTGCTAAGAATTCCAACTCCCACTGAGCCTCCTTTGGCACAGCACAAGGGGCTAGGAGAGGTGATGCCCCATTATATCCATGTGAACCAAAGAGTCCAGATGGATGCTAGCAACATGGGGCAGTGAGGCCTGGTTTTCAGCTGAGATGCAAGTCCAGGCTCCTCCATGAGCTACCTTGACACCTTTTTGGCAGTGGGAGGGTTCGGGCACTCCACTGCACTCTCAGTCAGATAGTCTGCCACTCTGTTTGCCCTTTGCTAGCAAGGCTGGTAGCTTTTCTGGGGTATTTGGTTGAATTTAGTAGGAGTATTAAAATTGTTCTGTCTTGCTAAGATTCCCTTTTATGGTCATTTGATGAGAGACAAGAGGCTTTTCCTCAGTTGTCTCTAATTAATCAATTCACTTTTACAAAGTGTCCTTGTCTGAACTCGTGGGTACTCTAGGTCACTGTCTTTCCAACTTCTCTGCCCTCAACACAATCTCCGCTGCTTTTGCATGCGTGTCTTCATCCTCCATGATCTAGGCCTTCCACAACCATCTTCCAGAGGGCCACTTACTCATCCTCTCCTCTGAATGCTGCACAAACTCTCCTACCTGCAATGTCTTCCTGCCCACCCCTTCTCACCCTGTCCTCTGGACCAGTTCAAAGTCTGCACTGTGGAGACCTCTCCAGCCCTCCTCACAGGCAGGCCAGCTCCCTCCTCACCCTCCCTTCTGGCCTGCTCTCCTCAGTGCTCCTTCTCCACTGCCAGTCGCGGGCTCTCATGCTCAGAGGAGAGCTGCTCTCATTCCCTTCGTCCCCAACATGTTTCTTCATACAGTGAGTGCCAGTCAACGAACATTGGACTGACCAGGGCCCAGAATATCAATGTTTTCACTCACAGCTTTGTGGCTACATGGGGAAGGGAGAAGGCTCATTAGCTTCCTTACCATAGGGGATCAGAAGCCCAGTGAACAGCTTCCCTGTCTGCCAGCTCTGCAGTCACCATGGTTTCTCCCACCAGAAAGGAATACTAGGTGAATGCTGATTGACGAAGAGAGCTGGACTGGCCAAGGCCCTTTCAGGTCGTCTTGGGCAAAAGAAAAAGAAAATAAGTTGGTGCAGTTACGGAATGCTTTGAAACCATTCAGAAGGCAGAGCGCAGTGGGAAAAACTCACCATGATGAGGAATTAAATTAACTGGGGCATGACAGCCAAGAATCTCTTTAAAGATAATACCTCAGGCAGCAGAGACCCCATCATTCACTGTCCTCATAAACTCAGAGGTACTTGTCAGCCTAAATTATGTTTATGTATGATTTATTAGATAAGCACTAAAATATTGTATTTCTAGCTTTTCCCAACTCGTTTTTATATTTATGAACTCAGGATTAATGTGATATTTTAACTTTTTTTGTCTTTTTGGGACAGGGTCTCCCTGTAGCTCTAGCTGTCCTGGAATTCATATAGACCAGACTGGCCTTGAACTCACAGAGATCTGCCTGCCTCTGCCTGCCTAGTGCTGGAATCAAAGTTGTACACCACCACACCCAGCATATTTTAACTTTTGATTAGCACTAAGCTGTAAGGAATTAACTGTACACAGTGTTACCCATGAATCTCACTGAAGTTAGTTTCCTATTCAAAATATATTAATATAGCCGGAGACAGTCTTTTCTGCCTGGTCATCAGTATCTTTTCAACATACCATGCTCAGAAAAGGGGACAGATAAGTTGATCATGGTGGCTCTCAGGAGGCTAAGGCAGGAAGATCAGGCTGGACTACATAGTGAAGTCCAGGCTAACCTGGGAAAGACAAACCCAGCAGGGGATTAATTACTGTTGCTGGAATTCCAGCTATGAGAGCGAGCTTCGTATGTTCACAGAGGCAGGAAGTTCAGTACTGCTCAAGAGTTGGTATTTGAATTGAACGTGTTGGTACATGTGTGTAAATCCCATGCGTTGAGGCAGAAGGATAGTGAGTGGGAGACCAGGCTGGCCTGCATAACAAAATCCCCATCTCAGAAGAATTAGTATTTGGGTTCAGCTTTAATATCTTAGATTGGCTGAAAACATGCCACAAAATGTCACTTACAGACCAGGGGCTTAGGATTTGACATGTTCTCATCTTGTGCCTCCTACCTATACCCCACAGTCCTCACAGAGACAGGAGGCAGGCTGTCCGTCAGAGCTAATGTTAGTGGAGATCAAGGTCTTAATGATCCTCCATAGTAACTCTGTCAAAATAGTGCTGACTTAGTTAGAGGCTGCTCTAATGGAATACCATAGACCATAGACAGTGAGTCTCCTCTCACAGTTCTGGTCCTTGCAGATTTCCATTTGTGTCTGGTAAGGGACCATTTCCTATTTCACTCATGGTGATTTCCACCTGTGTGGGGAACGGGGGGGAGAGCTTGCTAGGGCGTCTCTTACGAGGATGTTCATTCCATTCCACCTCATTACCGCCTAACACTATCACATCGTGTTAGGACTTCAACATGTGAATGAGACGGGCCAATAAGCCCTGATAACAATCACCAGATCACAAGGGTCAAATGAGCACAGATAGGCCAGGGGTTCCCAAATCCACTGATCACAATTTCTAATCTAATAGTCCAGAAATATATGCTTTGAGCAAAGTTCTGAGTCAACTTTTACACAGCCAGCCTCATTCTAGGTTCCCCCAAAGTAGACAAACTTGTGAAATTGTGGCCAGCTTATAAATTGCCTAGTGTGTTCATTCCCTGTGTTCCAGAGTAGCCCTTAATATTCATGCAGCCCAGAATGGGTATGATTTGGGGTTTTTTTCCTAAGTTTTTTTAGTTTTAGTTTATGTATATGAGTAAAGTTTTGCCTGCATGTATGTAAGTGCACCTGTGTCATACAGTGCCCATAGAGGCCAGAAGAGGGCTCTAGATCTTCCCGAAATGGAGTTACAGATAGTTGTTTGCTGCCATGTAGGTGCCTGGAACCAAACCCAGGTCCTCTGCAAGAATAGCCAGTGAGTGTGCTCTTAATTTCTAAGCCATCTCTGCAGCCCCTGGAGTGTGTTTGAGAATCTACACTTTCACAAGCTCCTTAGGTCATCTTCATTCTAGTTTTAAAATAGACCCAGATGCTTATTATTTCCAGGAAGCTCTGTGAAATGGTTGTCTCTCTGAGACATCCACTCTAGAAATATATCCACAAGTCTGTGTCATGGTCAGCGCAGTGTGATAAAAATAACCCTTTGAACACCACAGATTGATTCAAATCTTTTCAGCCCAATGGACTAACAATGTGAGTTTGTCTTTCAAAACTTGTCCCCTCCAGGGAAGGAAGGAGGGGTGTGGCCCATCAGCCTGCCAGCTGTGTCCCTCCTGTGGCCAGGGAGAATGTGTCCAGCATTGGGCTGGTGATCAACTTCAAGAGGCCAGGAAGTCTTTCTGGACCACCACTCTCTTCCAGTGCAAAGCCACGCTGCAGACCGCCCTTCTCTTTATCTGCTTATCTTATTCCATTCCGAGTCCTTCACTGCCCTGGCCCTCACCACTACCCTGCCAGCTCCTCGCTTTGTTTCCTGAACTATCTTCCTTCTCTTCCTTTCAAATGCTCCTGCTTATCATCTCTGGTCCCTGCAAAAGGTCAATAGCTGAGTCCATCACCAGGTGAGAAGCAGGTGTCCCGATCTACTCTGTATCTTAACCAGAAATAAATCTGGTCTTGCTGTGGTGTGACTATTTGAATGAAGGTGTTCATTCCAATCAGCTTCGTCTCCCAAAGTGGAGGCAGGGAGAGCTGCGGCCCCAGCATTGCCTCCTTCCAGCCAGGAGCTCCTCCTTTACGCCAGGGATCTTTTTCTCAAGTACACATTGTAAGCCATGCCCTGCTCCACTTTGTCTACATGGGAGCTATGGCCATCTTCCACTCCCCAAAGAGGAAGCAGATGCAGATGGCTGAGCCGTTCTGCCTAGAGCCACCACATTGACAAGGAAAGGAAATGAGACTCTGACTCTTCTCTGTCACACAGAAGATGGAGTTGTTGGGAGGTGAGTGGACAGAGAACGTCCGCTTTCAAAGCCCTCTCAGATACCACAACCAGTGCACAGGCCTGGGAAGAAGCCACACAAAGGCTGGAAGCAACCTGCTGAGGGACTCAGAACACAGAGGTCACTCTCCCAGTTCAAGTCCCTGTCACAGTCTCCTGATCCCTCAGCAAAAATCCATTCATGCAGTTTTTACCAACACTGTCAATGCCCAGCCCCCAAGATAATTTTCATAAAATGATTTATCACTATAAAAAAAAGAAAAGAGAGAGAGCGAGAGAGAAACAACTTGCTTATGAAAAAATGACATTGAAGCCAGGCATGGTGGCACACGCCTATAATCCTAGCACTTAGGAGGCAGAGGCAGGCAGATCTCTGTGAGTTCAAGGCCAGTCTAGTCTACACAGTGAGTTCCAGGACAGCTGGGACTAGAGGGAAACCCCGTCTCAAAAAGACCAAAAAAATAAAATAAGACATTGAAACATTACTTGGTATTTCTGAAACATCAATTCATTCTTATGAAGAGCAGATGCTTTATAAAACGATTTATAGAAGAAGGGACAGGAAGAGGATTTTAAGTTTGAGAACAAGGAGTCTTTTTCTTTTCTTTTTTTTTACCTTTTCTCTTATATTCTCTGAAACCCGTCAGAGCCCCACTGTATGCTCCACTATATCTACTAGAGGACCCCTCTAGTCGGCCCTTCCCGCCCCATGAAGCCCAGCCTACACCATTTCTTCAATAAGAATTTTCTCCTGGGTAATAGGGAAATGGTTAAATATAGTTGAATGATGTTATAGACTAACAGGCAGGTGTCAACAAAATGAGGTAGGTAGACATACGCTGACATGGCCTGACAGCATGCACCATGAGCCTTTGAGTGTGTATATGTCTGTGTGTGTGTGTGTGTGTGTGTGTGAGTGTGTGTGTTCATGAAAGAATCATGGGCCACTGCACACCATACTGTACATGCAGAGGGCATGGAAATGACTCTCTTTTTGCTCTTCATGATTCTACAGTTTGGGGGTGATTCTTAATTTGCACTTCCCATTTTAGTTCTTTCTCTGCTTCTGGCTCCTTATAAGATATAAGAATTACAGTAATTAAAAGTATCAGGCTGGTGTAACTTAGCCTTAACCGACTGTAATTAATGCCCATACCAATTTGGGTGAGGGACTTAAGGGATAAATTTGTTCCTTGCCCTCAGAGGTCAACTAAGTCCTAGGGGACTATACATGGGGGCATCTCTTGAAATGTCCTGCAAATGTGAGTCACCAGTCTTCCTGTGCAGGGAGGTCTTGGAGATCCACTAATGGGACTTCAGCCAGTGTCCAATCTATAAGGAAAAAAGTCTGTTCATGCTTCAAAAAGGGAAGCCTGGTATAGCAAGACCTGACTTTGTCCTTGAGTGGATGGAACCAGTAAATGAAAAGCCAAAAGGAGCCAGGGGCTCCCCGCCCCCACAAACACACACAAAAAAAAACCTGAGTGACCACTGAGGATCAGATCCTCAAGTGACCTTGAGAAAACAAAAACCTTGGTTAATCTTGGATAGCTGTATAGCCTTAAACATCCAAAAGGAAAGTATAACCAGAAATAAATAATCAGTAAGGCTGAGAAATTGTACTTCAGGTATAAAACTTGAGATCTTTGTAAAAAGACAAAAAGTAATAATAAAAAAAAAAGCACTGTTGTTTTGTCTGTCTTCAAGTCTTACTGGCAAATGCATCTACCCTGTGGCTGCCACTGCTTTTGCCATCTTTCAAAGACATGAGACACAGCTTTCAACCTTCCAATATGGACTGAAGACTCGTGTCTCTCCAAGAATCCTCCAAACCTTCCAGATGGGGACTGCTGAGATATCCAGCTTGTGAACTGAGCAGCTACTGGGGTTTCAGCCTCTGCAGAGTATAGACTGCCATTGTTGGACTACCCAGGCTATATGTATCATGGAGGCCAGTACAGGAAGATCAAGACAGGATGCAGTGCTTACTGAACCTCATTTGGTGACCACAGGAAGAGAAGACCCCAGTGTGGAGCACAAGGGCAGGATTGATGGTTGTTTGGGCTTGCCAAGGAGGAACCTTCAAACACCTCCTTAAGGAAAATGTGACATATTTCAGCCTAATAAAGAAAAAAAAAGAAATCATAAGCTGAAGATGCTAAAACCTATGACATCATAAGCATGATATACATGGCATGCATATATGCATATTTTGGAGTGATACAAATTGGAAGGAACAACAACAACAAGAGACCGAGTCAAAGAACTGACTGAAACAGTAAACTTCTGCCCAAAACAGTAAACTTCTGCATCGAAAATTTTAAAAAAGACAGAAAAAGATGAAAGACATGTCTGGCAGAATGCATGAGCTCTGGTGGGGTGGGGGGCAAGGAAGGGGAACGGGTCTAGATTTGATTAAGAAATGTTGCATGAAATGCACAAAACAATAAAATTGGCCTTGAAAAAAATATAAGAATATGTACTTGGGGCTAGAGAAATGGTTCAGTAGTTAAGGGCGCTGGCTGTTCTTGGAGAAGACCTGGGTTCGAATCCTAGCACCCACATGGCAGCTAACAATTGTTGGTAACTCTAGTTCCAGGGGATCCAGTACCCTCTGTCTTCTCAGGTACTGCAGGAAAGGGGTGCACTTACATATATGCAGGAATCACACTCATACACATAAAATAAAAATTGTATAAAAGAATATGTCCTTGACTGTGACCTCTATTTTATTTACTCTTTCTATAAGTGAAATAAAACTCATAGCTTCAACTTCTCTAGTTATTAGGAGGTTTCATTAAACATCTTCTAGAAGGAGAGATCAGAATTAACCTCTATAACGCAGGCCTAAAGAAACTTTAACCCTGTGCTTCTTCCTCAGAACACCATACACCTACATTAGCACTCTGTTTGTTTGTGTTTGTTGTGCCAAAATCTCACTGTGAATCCCCTGCTGGTCTGGAACTTGGGATCCTTCAGCCTCAGCCTCCTGAGTGCTGAAATTCTGGAGGTGCACCACCACACCTGGCTTTCAGTTTCCTTAACTGGTGTTGTGATATTACTTTCCTATGCATTTTCATAAACTTCTTTTTTTTTTTTTTTTTTTTTTTTTTGTCTTATTTGAGACAGGGTCTCCCTGTAGCCCCAGCTGTCCTGGAACTTACTCTGTAGACCAGGCTGGCCTTGAACTCACAAAGATCTGCCTGCCTCTGCCTTCCAAGTGCTAGGATTAAAGATGTGTGCCACCACGCCCAGCTGATAAACTTCTTTTTTTTTTAAGAACTATGAATCTACCCACTTCAACCACATTATTAAATCCATTGGCATAATACTTTGCCTAATATTTCATTAGTTTCTTTTTAACGTTTTAAATGTGTTTATTTTATGCATGTAAGTGTACCGTGTATGCATGTAAGTGTACCACATGTATGCAATGCCCACAAAGGTCAGAAGAAGGCACTGGGTTCCCCTGGAACGTGAGTGAAAGACAGTTGTTAGCCACCAGTGGATGTTGGGAACTGAATCCACACCCTCTGCAAGGGCAGACAGTGCTCTTAATTGCTGAGTCATCTCTCCAGCCCTCATTATTAATTTCTTAAATGTCTGTAGAACTTGCATTGATCTCTCATTCCCTTCCTGACATAGTGGTTGATGTTAATTTCTTGATTAATTTCTAGGTACGCCATGGACTGAGTTGGGGTGTGGTGTTTGCAGATGGAGGCTGTGGGAGGTAAACGGGTAAATATGAGACTGCGAATGTGGGGCTCAGTATGAGATCAGTTCTCTTTTAAGAGGAGACAACAGGGAGCAAGCTCTCCTAATCTAGCCATGTGAGGACACAGCCAGGAGGCTGCCCTCTGCTAACAGAGAAGGCCGCCCCATCAGGGGGCGGTCTCCTTCTGATGTTCAATACAGCCAGACTATGGCATTTTGTTATGGAGGCCCAAGTTAACTAAAGCAAGAAGTTTATAAATTTTATTAATATTTTCACAGAGCTAAATGTCGGCTTTGTTCTATTTTCTCGACTATTTTCTTGTTCGTTGACTTCTTCATTTCCATTCTATACTTATATTGAGTTTCACTTATTCTTTGCTCCAAACTTCTCAAGGTAGCAATCACAGGTAATTGACTTTAACCTTCCTTCTTCTATAAGTATAAACATTCAAGGCAGTATTTGTATTCCCTGGCGCTGCTTAAAGTGCAGCCCCCGATTTTTTACCATTATATGTTTATTTGCATTCATTTGAGATATTAATCTTAGCTACTCTATAGACTGAGGCAGAAGATCCTAAACCTGAGGCCAGTCTGGGCAACCCTGTGAGATCTAATCTCAAAATAAGATAAAAATAAATTTTTACATTTCTCTTATAATTTCTTCTTTTATTTGTGTGTTGATGATTTCTAGATGCATAATAGTATAATTTGATTCTATGGATGTCAGTGGAATTTATTATGACTTATGGCTCAGGATTGGGGGTGCTGGACAGATGGGGGCTCTGTTACAGTCAGGTACAGATAAGGTCATAAGGGTGGGACCCTGACCTCATTCATAGAACTCCTGTAAATGAAGTCAAGTTAGTGTGAGTTTAATTTTTGTGTGCATGCCCTATCAGTTCTTGGGTATTCTGTCTACTAATATGGATTTGTCATTTTCCCCCTTTGGTATTCAGTTCTGCTTCATTCCTTTCTGAACTCTGCTATGCAGCTTCATAGTTGGGACTGATGTCTTCTCATTGAGTTGACCTTTGACCATTTGAAGTGTCTTTTCAGTTCTGCTCATCTTGTTTTGAAGTATGTTTTGATAGCAGATCTACTCCAGCTTCCCTTTGATTTGGGTTTGCAATGTATAGATAGAAGACAGATAGATAGATAGATAGATAGATAGATAGATAGATAGATAGATAGACAGATAGATAGATAGATGATAGATAGATATAGAGAGATAGATAGAGATAGATAGATAGAGATAAAGAGATAGAGAGATAGATACAGAGATAGATACATAGATAGATATAGAGATAGATGCATAGATATATACATAGATGATGGATAGATAGATGAATAGATTATCATCTATCATCTACTATCTATCAGATAGTATCTACTATCTATCAGATAGTATCTACTATCTATCAGATAGTAGATGATAGATAGATAGATAGATAGATAGGTAGATAGATAGATGAAAGAATCTCCACCCTTTTACTTTCAATCTACCTGTGTTTCTGCCTTTATTGACTAGTTTCTCTACTTGATTATGGGTTTTATTTTCCTACATCTTCACAGTTTATGGTTTGTTTTTTTAATAATTTTTTTAGTTTTATTTTATTTATTTATTTATTTATTTATGTGTATGAATGTACTGTCTGCATGCAGGTCTGCGCACCCATGTCATGCAATGCTGCAGAGGTCAGAAGAGGGTGTCGGATTCCCCTGGAACTGGGGTTCTCCTGGAATTGGAGTTGAAGACGGTTCTCAGCCACCATGTGGGTGCTGAGGATCCATCCCGGGTCCTCTGCAAGAGCAGTCAGCACTCTCAACCGCTAGGCCATCTCTCCAGCCCAGTTTATGTTTGTTTTTTTTTAACTAAATGGTCTATAAAAAATATAAAAGAGGGGCTGGAGAGATAGCCTAGCGGTTAAGAGCACCGACTGCTCTTGCAGAGGACCCGGGTTTGATCCCCAGCACCCACATGGCGGCTAAGAACCGTCTGTAACTCCAATTCCAGGAGAACTCCAGTTCCAGGGGAATCCGAGACCTTCTTCTGACCTCCGCGGCATTGCACGACACGGGTGCACAGACCTACATGCAGACAGTACACTCATACACATACAAAAAAAAAATAAATTAAAAAAATATATAAAAGAATGTCCCACAGTGTTTTCTTGTTTGTTCCCAGTGAACGTAAGTCCTTTTCTTTCTGCAAATGAGAATCCGATCTTTCAGCTTTTGAGAGTCAGGTTGAGCTGAGTTGAGTCAAAGTATTGAAGTGAGTACATCTCTGAAACACAGTGAAAACAAGGACCTCACTGGGCCTCCCAGCCTGAGCTCTCTACCCCCTCCTACATCTCTGTAGAGAGCTTTGTCTATTTGGTCTCACCAATGCTTGGGCTAAAAAGAAGTTGAAAGGTAGATTTAACATTGTATCCATCTCCACTTTGGCTATGAAATTCGAGCACTGTGACACCATCTAATCTTGCTCTGCACCTTACCTCTACTGATATTTTTGCAGTAAAGTTGGGAGAAAGGATGATGAAACTGCCAAAAAATTCATTGTTTCATCTAGGTTATGTGTTCTTTTTCTATCACTGTGATAAAATACCTGAGTTGAACAGCTTAAAAGGATGAAAAGTTCATTTGGGCATATGATTTTAGAGAAGGTATTCGTTTGGGGGTTTTTTGTTTTTGTTTGGGTCTTTTTGAGACAGGGTCTCCCTGTTGCCCCAGCTGGTCTGGAACTGACTCTGTAGAACAGGCTGACCTTGAACTCACAGAGATCTGCCTGCCTCTGCCTCCCAAGTGCTGGGATTAAAGGTGTGCGCCACCACGCCCAGCCCCAGAGAAGATATTCTTAAGTTTGATTTAGTATATATTAATTAAACATAACTATACATTTCAGTATGATTGTTCGTATGGTGTGTTTTGACAATAGTCACCCCTCCTCATTGCCTTCTCTTGTCCCTGTCTCACGCACATGATCCTCTTCATCTTCCCAGGTTGTCTTCCTAGACTTTAGTGTCAGGTTTAGGGATTATTATTTGGGGGGGTAATAATTATTTTGTTGTTGTTTTGTGTATGCGTGTGAACCAATGAATTTAATGTGAGTTACTTACAAGGAGCTAGTTGAGGGTTTATTTTACAGGAATATAGGAAGCTTACCAGAGGCTATCCCACTGAAGAAAATGTCCCTCCCCTCTCCATCAAACATTAACTGCCTCTAGGTCCGCAGGAAAGGGAGGGGAGTTTCAGGGGTCTTCTTCATTGGCTACCTTGCTAGCAGAGTGCCATGGCGGTGCACATCAAAGCAGCTCATTTCTTGGGTGGCAGGAAGCAGAGACGGGAGAAAGGGAGCTCATCGATCAGGTAGACTGGTTGATGGTGAGCTCCAGGGATCCACCTTCTCCTCATCCCCTTCACTGGAGTTACAGATGTCCACTGCCATCTCCCCTACCCCATTTTCACATGGGTGTTGGGGATCCAAACTCAGGTAGTCATGCTTGCGTGGTAGGCACTTTCCCAGCTGAGCCATCTCTTCAGCCCCAGCTTCAGTATTCTTACGACTCGGAGACTACGTTCTTTAGAAAGGAATGAAAACACTGTCTTCAGCTGGGCATAGTAACATTTGCCTATAACCCCAGGACTTTGGAATCTGAAGCAGAAGGGTTACTGCAAGTTTGAGATCAGCCTAGTCTACATAGTGAGTTGAGAAAGCAAGCAAAAAAAAAGTAAGAAAAGAAGGAGGAAAAGAAGGAAGGGAAGAAGGAAGGAAGGAGAACAAATACTTTCTTCATAGATTTCTGCAATGAAATCAACATTAAGCATCTGCTCACTTTGGAATATTAAATTGTGATTGAATGATTAATACAGTAACCTGCATTGGCTTCTACTCAGAAATTCCTTCCTGTGTGTATGTGTTTCTGCACGTCACTTACAAGCCAAAATTAGTCACGCTGCATCTGCAACCAGAACTTCTTTTTCTTTGGTAGATTCTGAGTAATGACTTACCTTTGAAAACCTGTCAGCCTAGTACATACATGAACATACATCATGGAGTACATACATGAACATACATCATGGAGTGGTCAGAAAAAGTCAATGCCTCTTCTCAAAGCCCAGTTATCAAACGCAAACTTTCACATTGAAGGGCTCCATCGTAGGTGGCTGGGGATATGGTTCAGTGTGGAAAGCACTTTCCATACAAGCATGGGCCCTGAGTTCAAATCCCCAGAAGCCATGGAAGCCAGTGCTCACAGAGATGTGGGAAACAGAGAATCCTGGGAAGCTCACAGGCCAGCCAGCCTAGCTCAAACAAAGAAGAAGAAAAGACTGACACCCAAGGTTATCCTCTGACCTCTACATGCAACTGTGGCACATGTATATATACATTCACACACATGGATGTGAACACACACATATATCCATGCATATACATCATATACACATACAAGTTTTCATGTAGATCTTTATATAAATAACCCACTACAATGACTGATCCATGCCAGTGGATCACACTAGATAGCAAGCCCTATTTATATCACTTTTAAAAATATTTTATGTGTATGAGTGCATTGCCTGTATGTGTGTAAGTGCACATGTGTCATGTAATGCCTACAGAGGTCAGATCCCCTGGAACTGGAGTTACAGATGGTTGTCAGCCACCATGTGAGTGTTGGGAACTGAACCCAAGTCCTCTGCAAGAGTAGCCAGTTCTCTTACCTTCTGAGATATCTTTACAGCCTCATACTGATTTTTAGACAAATGATTTTATTTAATAAAAGACCTAGCCACATGTTGCTATTGCTTCACAGCTCAGAATGGGGAGAAAGAAGTCTAATGTAGGTCGATATCCTTTTCCAGCATGAACAAAGTCCCTAGGCTTACCACCCCACAGTACATCTTGACAGTGTGGAGCCTGTTAGGGATGCTGAGTGTGAACTTGAACAAGGCATGGCAGAGCTGGGAAGTGCCTCTTAGGCCCCCAGGTCTGCCCTGTGTTGTAACTGTTTCACCTGCAGCCGCCATGATATATCTTTCTGTTTCCCTGGAACTGGATATATCTGTTTCACTGGAATTGGACAGGACAGTGGCTTTCCACATTTGCTTGTGAAAAAGACCAAGAGCAAGAAGTGCACTTTGCACTAGATCTGGAAGGCCCTGTGCACAAACATTTCACAAAGCGTTACTTATTCTTGCTAAGAGAAATGCATCCTGATAGTGTCTTTTCTATTCTGTTTCATGCCACTCTAAAGTAAGAATAAAGAAAGAAATTTATTTCGCAGCCTACTCATGAGATCAGGCCCTACAAGACCAGACTAGAAGAAAGATAACCTGTAGAATGTAAAATATGCTCACTCAGTGGACAGAACTTCTGGGCAAGTCTCTCTGGTGCCATCTACTGTGCACTCTCGGTAGTGCAAGCACTTGCTTGTCATTTTCACTTTGCCCAGAGAATTTTTCTTTCCTTTTCTTTTAATGAAGGGATCAAATCAGTACAAGTGTCTCTCAACGTGGAAATGGCTCTCAAACAGTTTAAGAGGGTGTTTAAATGAATAGCTACTACATGAGTGAACCCAAAACCAAAGACTTCATAGCTAGTCCTCAAAAGGCAGACTTGCAGGTTGCAGAACACTCCCAAAACTGGGACCCTGGGAGCAAACTGACCACATAATCAGTGATTTCCAGAAAACAAAAAACTTAAATTCAGGATATTGTATACTAGTGTTTCACACAAAATTGGTGTAGCCTATCAAATACAATATAGCCAAGAAACAATAGACCCTTATCAATCCTAATTTTTTTTCTACAACAGCATGTGAACATGTTACTCTAACTTCTTTCAAATACTCCTCAAAATAACACAGGGAGCTGGGTGTGGTGGCACATGCCTTTAATCCCAGCACTCAGGAGGCAGAGGCAGGAGATCTCTGTGAGTTCAAGGCCAGCCTGGTCTACATAGTGAGCTCCAGGCCAGCTGGGCCTAAAGGAAGATCCTGCCTCAAAAAGACCAAATAAATAAATAAATAAATAAATAAATAAATAAATAAATTTTAAAAACAGGGCAAAATACCGTTGTCACACAATTTAGAAAACAGACATCTCCCGTGCTCCTTTGTGGATGATGCCAAATCTCTCTGTGTTGACAAGCCACCACAGTGAATAGAGTTTTATTTTACATCCAATAGAAATGTTTCCTACTAGCCAACAAAAGAAGTTATACCTGTGTATTCATTTCAGACCAATATGTATGTGCTTTGGGTACAAATACATTTGGAAACAATCTTTGTAATTCTTCCTCTGTCTGCTTAAATAACCACCAGAGAACCACACAGATGTGTAAGTAAAAGACTGCCCATCCAGCACTGCCAAGGAGACCATCTTCTGTTGCCATGGCCTGGCATCTGGGACACACACAACAGCCTCAGTTGCACCAGAATAATTTATGGGCCAAAATTAGAAGAAAATGAGGGAACTAGAACCACTTACAATAGTTTGCCACTACTTAAATTTTGGAATTTTAAATGTCTTTAATTTGAAAGAGAAGCATGATTAAGTGAGTGAAGTTCCCAAAATTGTTTTTATTTTCACCCTGAAGATAACAATTGGCTTTTTCCTCCTAAATGATTTAAGATTAATAATGTTCAAAAATCATAGGAATGTATGATTCAGAGATCAAGAAAGAAATTATAACAAAGTAGGTATGAAGGTGCTTATCATAATCCAATCCCAGTCCTGGGGAGGTAGAGGCAGGAGCATTAATTCAAGGTCATCCTTGGCTACATAGAGAGTTCAGGCTAGCCTGGGCTAGAGACTCTGACTCAAAACCGAAACAAAATAACAACAACAGAAATTGTAGTGAAAGCGTGTCCCTGTAATAATCACCCACACATACTGACAGGATCACAGGGAGCAGCTCCTGCAGTGCAATTAATTACATTATCAAATGTAAGTCGCTATTAATTACCCAGGGAAGCCAGAGGATCTTTGGTTTCCAAATGCTATTTTGGGGAGAGCTGAATATGATTTATTAATCATAATGGCTCTCTCAGAGGCAGATCCAAATTCCTTAAAACTGCCAGGTGGCAGGACAGGGGCTCCAGGCACCCACGGGTCTTTTCTTGTCTTGCAACATTTTCTGCCATCATGTACATTTGATTTGTGAGTCAGAAATGTGAGGCATTTGAAAGTGCACTCAGAGCACCTTTCCCAGGAAGAGCTCAGGAGACGGTGGGCAAGCAATCATCGAAATACAATTGCTCTTGCACTGATTTTTTTTTTGTACAATAGCAAGTTTTTTTTTTCATTTGGGCTTATTTATAAAACAATTATCAAATTAAAATACTGAATTGCTTAAACATAAGCATTTTTCACCTTACAACTTTGTAAGTGCATCTCTTTCAACACCTGCCTGAAATTCAGCTAAGTAATAATCATGGAGGATTTATGCTATCAGTATGAAGCCTACTACACATAGCACCCACCTGTACTGATGCTTGAAGATGACAAGGTGCTGTTGTTACAGAGAATCACAGATAATCATGAATATCGCCGTGGCCTGGCTCTGCTATTGCCTTCACTCAAGGCCAGTGTAAGAGATGCCACAGGATTCTGCTTAAAGCCCTCTCAAAACCCGTACTCTATTGGATTAGTTTCCAAAAGTGAAGGAGACAGCAGTGAGCTGGTCGGCAGCAGGCACCTGAGCCCCCTCCCTCCGCATTCTGCAGCTGGGAAGGAAGACATGTGCTCCTCCTGAGCCCATGTGTTGAAACAGGGTGAGAAGATTATGGTTTATTTCCAATGCTCTCATTCATTAAATTAATGCTTGTAACAGAAAAGCGTGCAGTAGTATGACTGCTACTAGTAAAATCATTACAGGAATTCTTTTTAAAACATTAAGTTGCAGTATGATCTGTTAGTTGGATATATGTCTAACCTCATTTGGAGATCATTTCAAATAATCAAACTTTTCCCTGCTCTCCCCTGGCCTTCTCTCCTACTCTGGAACACACACACACACACACACACACTCAGCCACCCACTCCACCCACGTAAGCACAGAAATTTATAATTACCTGCCCTGAAGAAGCTTCTCATATAGTTCAGAAAAAAATATAACACTGAGAAACAAGAAATTCTCATGAAACAGAAGGAAAATAAGCAAGAGCTGAATTCTCAGTGATGACTTCGGTAAGTAGGAGTTGTAACTATAAATCCCAAAATTCCCCATGGCTGTGATCATCAGGCAACACACAGCCATTATGCAAATCTGTAGAAGCAACAAGTCAGGGAAAAGGGAACCGGAAGCTGAACCCATAATCATATATAGCGCGGATGTTAAAACCTCGGGTGAAATTGTTCAATCGGGGAAAGTGAGTCACCTCTGGTTTCCAGCCCTCTTTCCAGCCAACTTCCTGCAGTGGTTCTAGAACTTTCCTGCGAACTCTGAGGAGGAAGTCCAAGTACCTGAAAACAAAACACTACCATGAGAAACTAAAGGTTCAGACACCCTCCCACCCCCGCCAGCTGCCACCACTTCATCACCTGTTGGCCTCATCCCCGGATGTGCTCAGGCCAAGGAAGTCTCTCCACCTCATCTGCTTGGCCTGTCATTCCTCACACGCTGAGTTAGCACATCGCTCCGAACGGGCCATATAGGGATCTGGGCCTCCTAGGGCTTTGTCTCTTCATGAACTTAGACTAAGACTTACAGTTAGAAGGTGGGGTAGTAATCACAGAGCAAAATTCACGTTTGCCCAGACAAGAGCAGCCCAGGTAGGCCCATGGCAACAAGCCAGATTTGTAAGGACAAGCCTATACTCCATCTCCATCGATGCCTTATTATCAAAAGCCATTCCCTAGCCCACGTGGACCTTGTCAGAATGAGTCACCATCTTCACTTCAAGTCAAACTAATCTGAGAAAATGTTGTGGGGCTCGCGGCCTGCAGGGCTGGCTCCTGTGGGACTCAAGAAGCGGGAATCTGAATAGGGTGGAGATGGCCGAGGTGTCCTCAAGCTCAACTTGCTCTTGACATGTTATCTTTTTTTTCCTTTTTTTTTTTTTTTGTATTTTTGAGGCAGGGTCTCCCTTTTAGTACCAGCCGTCCTGGAGCTCGCTCTGTAGACCAGGCTGGCCTTGAACTCACAGAGATCCGCCTACCTCCACCTCCCAAGTGCTGAGATTAAAGGCGCGCGCCACCACGCCCGGCTGACATTTTAAGTTATCAACTGAATGCTCTGAGAATGTCCACTTCGAATCATCTGCATCTCAAAATATCCAAATAGCCAGCCAGCGTGAACGCTGAGACCTCATAATCTACCTCCGGCTTGGTGGAGAAAGCTGGGCTGGGGGCTTCAGGCTTCTTCGGCAACCTGAGCTCCGGGAGGGAGCCATCTGGGACTTCCTCGGTTCTCTTTCTTTTCTGGGCGGCCCCTCCCCAAATGACTAACCTTGCAAAGCTCTCAATTGTGGAAAGGGGACACCGCTAGCAAGGCCCAGGCAGAGACGGAGGCGCATCAGCGTCCAGCGCCGGTGGCCACTCCACTCCCAGGCCAGCTCTACCGGATCACCTCCGCAGCCCCCGCCCCCTTGGTCAGGCTCTTGGCTTACTGTTCAAAGTGCTTGAATTATACGGGGAATGCGGGGAGATAGAAGCAGGGATCTGGCTAGCCCTTGTGGCGCCCCCTGTTCGTCTGCCTTGAGCCCAAATTCCAGACGCCCTGCTCACTGCGCTGCGGGTCCCCTCGCGGTGAGGAGCCTCGCGTGCCGCTGCAACCCGCGGGCCTGCGCAGAAACTTGCGTACCATCGGAACCCCTGGTTTTCTAATAAGAAACAAATGATTATAGGGCAGAGCTTGAATGCAACAGTGTGCTGCCAGTAGAAAGAGCAGAAATAACATTGTCAGCTCGCTTTCAACGCCACCCACTCCCCGCAAACTCCAGGGAGCGGAGGCCTCGAGCTTCGCGTCCCGGGTCTGGACACTCAGCCTCCTGGCTCCGCCCCGGCCACGCACCCGAGCAGACTTTGGGGGGACCGGGGCGCGGGGATCCGGCAGATGATAGATCTCCCGGCTCCGGGAGGGGTGGGGGCGCGCGGAGATCGGAGATCGGGAAGAGCCCGGGGCTCTGGGTGCAGGGAGGCAGTGAGAGCCCCGCCCGCGGCGCTGGGGGCGGCTGAGCGGCGGCGCGGAGCCGCCTCCTCCCGGCAACTTTCTCAATCGCTTAGGGGTGAGGGAGGCGGGGTGAGGGGTGCGGTTAAAAGGCGCCGCGGCCGACAGGTGTCCAGGACGCAGCGCGCGGCGCGCTCCGCTCTCCGGACTCGCAGCCCAGCGAGCGCGGCTCCAGCCACAAGACCAGAGGGGCAGCCCGGGACCCACCCGAGAGCAGCCCGGGACCCACCCGAGAGCAGCCCGGGACCCACCCGAGAGCATCCAGGACCCACGGGCGATAGCACCTCGCCGCCTCCCGCCATTCGGGGCGCAGGTACGAGCGCCGGTCCCCACGCCCGGATCACCGCCGTGGGCCAGTCGCCCGCCCACGAAATCCCCGCTGGGACGGGACGGGACGGGACGGGAGGCCGGGCGCCGTGGGACCCGCGGGAGGGAGCGGTCGTCCAGCGCAGGCCCCCGGCGCGTTTCCGCCGGCAGCGGCGTCCCGCGAGCTCGGGACCAACGCGGCTCCTCCCGGCGCGCTCGCAGGGACGCGCGGGACCCGACGCAGGGACCCGACCATTCCCCGCGCGACTGCGGCGTGTAGCCGGGGTTCCTTCGCTGGATTTGTTCCGCGGCCCCCGAGCTGCTTTATTTGCCGCCACGGAAAGTTTTAAATTAACCGAAAGCTTGCAGGGAAACTCGGTTTCATTTGTTAAACTGGACACCGACCTTTACTCTGCGCGCAGAGCTCTGGGGTGGCGCCTGAGACGCCGGCCTGTGCCGGAGCAGAGATTTTGATTGCTTTTCGTTTTCTTAAATACTTTCGGAGGGTTTGAGGGCATGTAAGGGCTAGAAGGCCCCCAGACCCTTGCTCACAGATGGCGTGCTGCAGAGAAACATGTCCTTTGGGACTCTGTGTCAGCCGCTCAGTGCCACCTCACTGGAGACCGGCATAAGCCTGGACGGAAAGAATTTTCCAGGTCTCTGAAAGCTGGGCTCTAGGATCATTTCTTTATCCTGAACTCAAGAAACCTGGCCCAACATGGCCCCTTTAACCTCTAAGCCCCTGGGAAACTACCTTGCTAAGTTAGTCACAACTGCAGGCACTTGTGAGAAGGGCGGGAATCGAGACCCCCTTCTTTTCCGGAGCTGGGATCCACCAGTGCCTTCCACAGAGAACTGAACCAGCTTCTCAGTTCACAGGCTGGCGGCACTCCAAGCCATCTGAAGGTGGCCCAGGCCATGTAGGGACCTGCATGTGACCTCCCCGGTCAGAAGGCCAGGAGAATGGCTCTTAGCCACAGTTGAATATTGACAATTTCACCCTCTTTGTTCTCTACTCCTACACCCTGCAAGGTCACATTTTAACCTGACTCTTCTTTGGAATGGAGGTCAGGACAAGGATGCAATCAGATGTGCCTGCGCCACACCTATGACCCAGTTACTTGGTCTTTTTTGGGTTGAGTTTTTGTTTTGTTTTGTTTTCTTTTTTATTTTTAATTTTCATGGTGTGATTGTGGGTGCAGGTACATGAGCCAGAGCTCCACAACATTGTATGTGGGGCTGGAGGACAACTTGATGGCATCACGTCTCACCTTTCACTTCGTGGGTACTGGGGATAGATTGGGCTTATGTCCCTTGGAGGCAAGCTCCCTTCCCTACTGAGCCATCTCACCATCACCAGCCCTGCTTTCCTGGTTTCTTTCTTTGGGGGTGGGAGACAGGGTCTCCCTACTTATAGCTCCAACTGGCCTCCAACTTTCTATGTAGATGAGGCTGGCCTCCATCTCACAGAGATGTGCCTGCCTCTCTGCCTCCCCGAGCTGTAATTAAAGATATCTGCCACCATCTAAGACAGGGTCTTGGGTCCTAGCCCAGGTTTTCCTCAAACTAGCACAATCCTCCTACCTTAGCCTCCAGGGTTCCAGGATTATAGATGTGCACGACGGTGCTAGGCTAACCCCATCTGTTTGGGAGGCACCCAGCAGTTAGAAGCCAACCTGGGTAATATAAAAGACCCCAACTCAAAATTAATTAATATTTTAGAATTAAAAATGATTTTAAAATGAGGTAAAGTGGCACAGGCCTTTAATCCCAGCATTCCGGAGGCAGAGGCAAGTGGATCCCTCTGAGTTTGAAGCCAGACTGGGCCACATAGTGAGTTCCAGGTCAGCTCCAGCTATAGGGAGACCCTATCTCAAGCAAACAAACAAGCAACTGACTAGTTTTCCTGGGATTGTACTTTTCTCAACTGGTAGTAATTGGTGGTCTGCAGATACCATAGAGACATGCCCCACTTGTCCTGGAATTCCATGTTTTGGTCAGGTTTGAATGTTTATTTCAGTGAGTGTCCTGATCTCCACCTAGTGACTCTGAATGAAGAGCAGAGGGAGGTCTAATTCCATCAGGTGGTTTTGTTAAACTCAGAACACTGTTGCTTTTAATGATCTTACTGGGCCAGAGCTAGACTGAGCTGTGGGACCTTTCAAAGGACACCCGGGCTCCCCAAAGGGCCTCCCAACAGTCTGGATATAAATGGGTCAGGGCTGAACCTGCTAAACCACTGTTTCTTCCCGTGTTCCTACTTTTCAAGTTGAATAGGGCTGAATGTTTTCACTGATGTATTTCAGCCTGGCTTAACTTCCACACCCATGGTCCTCTGTTTCCTCTGACCAAGACAGCATTGACTGGGTTCCACCAAGACCTTGGTGTCCCACAGTAGCCACTGTGGGTAATAAGGGGCCTCACTCTGAGCCTGCTGTGACTCCAGTGGGAAGCAGGATGCAACTTGCCTAAAACTCAAGGGCAGGATGGGTTGAAGAAAGAGCAGGAGGGTTCGCTACAGTTTGTGAAGGGTGGAAAGCAGGTGACACATCAGGACGACAGGGAGGGTGGGATCTCATTCCAAATAGGAGTTGATTGTGACAGATGGGGTGTAGCCATGAATCAGTGAGGACAGGTCCTACCTTGGGATGTAATAGAAGGCCACTGGTTTGTGGAAGCGCAGCCGAGCTTACACAGTCAGTAAGCACCATGTCAGCCCAAGGCAGCTTTGCTTCTGAACGGATTGGTCCAGTAACTGGGGAATCGCTGATTTCCTATCATTTTTTTGCAATATATCTATTTTAGAATCACTTCTAAGTTAAAATCATAGTCCACAGGAACAATGCTCACTTGGAACTCTTACCAAAACAGATACTGAGCACTAACCAAACTCTCAACATGACAGTGTAGCCATAAGCCTAAATGCAGGTGACTTTTTTCCATGGAACAAGTGTTCATTCCTACCCTGCACTTTCATATAAAAGAAGCAATGCTTGTGATACAAAGTTAAGGTGAGAGCCGGGCGTGGTGGCGCACATCTTTAATCCTAGCACTTGGGAGGCAGAGGCAGGTGGATCTTTGTGAGTTCAAGGCCAGCCTGGTCTACAAAGTGAGTTCCAGGACAGCTGGGGCTACAGGGAGACCCTGTCTCGAAAAGACCCCCCCCAAAAAAAGTTAAGGTGAGAAATCTCAAATATAAATATAACCATTAGTAATAACTACTTCACCATGCCTCCCACGCTTTTGAAAATTAATTTTTTTTCAAAGCCGCCACTGCAAGGACACAAGATGGAATCAAGTGGAATTCACAAGTTATATCATCTGAATTTGACCTCTGTGCTTTTAGGTTAGACTGGCCCAAGCTTGTCTGTCCCCTTTTAGACAGTGCAGAGCTTAGTGCTACAGAGTGTGGAGACGGGAAGATGTGCTGTATATCTTTAGAGGGCTCACTGGGTTTGGCCAGGACTCATTTTTTTTACCTTTAAGCTAACAAGTGTTTTTCTTTGGTATACTCCTGAACCACAGCACTTAAAAAAAAAAAAAAAAAAAAAAAAAAAGGAAACTGGCTCCCCCAGTCCCTCCATGTTTTAAATATTTTAGTACTTTTAGTTATGTGTATATGCATGTGTCTAGTGTCTATATGTGGATTTGTGCATGTGACTACAGTGTTAGTGAAGACCGGAAGTAGAGGCCAGAGGTAGGCACCAGATATCCCAGAGCTGGAGTTACAGGTAGCTGTGACACCTAACATGGGTACTAGGAATCCACCTCCAGTCTTCTGGAAGAGCAGCAAATGCTTTTAACAGCTGAGCCATCCCTCTAGCCCCTACCCACGCTCGTGTTCTGTGCTAAAGATTGGATGAACAAGCTTTTTTTTAAATTTTTTTAATTAATTTTATTTATTTCTGTATGTGTATGAATGTACTGTCTGCATGCAAGTTTGTGCACCCATGTCGTGCAATGCCGCGGAGGTCAGAAGAGGGCATCAGATTCCCCTGGAACTGGAGTTCTCCTGGAATTGGAGTTTCAGACGGTTCTCGGCCGCCATGTGGGTGCTGAGGATTGAACCCGGGTCCTCTGCAAGAGCGGTCGGCGCTCTTAACTGCTAGGTCATCTCTCCAGCCCATGAACAAGCTTTTTCAGAGGACTTTATATCAGAGAACACACAGAAACATTTGCTCCTCTGGCAAAATAAGTTGCACCATGACCATCCTAAAGGAGGTTGTGTAAGTGTTGGTGTTTGCTCAAGAAGAAGGTTAAGAGTACTTACTTACCTGGAAACAGGTAAGTAAGTACTCTTACTTAATCACTGGCCAGCCCAGTGATTCCTGTGTTATGTTCATTTGTCTTTTCTAGTGCCAACCACCCAGAGGACAAGATGGATTGGGGCACGCTACAGAGTATCCTGGGGGGTGTCAACAAACACTCCACTAGTATTGGGAAAATCTGGCTCACCGTCCTGTTCATCTTCCGAATCATGATCCTTGTGGTAGCCGCAAAGGAGGTGTGGGGGGACGAGCAAGCCGACTTTGTCTGCAACACTCTCCAGCCCGGGTGCAAGAACGTGTGCTATGACCACTACTTCCCCATCTCCCACATCAGGCTCTGGGCCCTGCAGCTGATCTTCGTGTCCACGCCAGCACTCTTGGTAGCCATGCACGTGGCTTACCGGAGACATGAAAAGAAGAGGAAGTTCATGAAGGGAGAGATGAAGAATGAATTCAAAGACCTCGAAGAGATCAAAACCCAGAAGGTCCGTATCGATGGGTCCCTGTGGTGGACCTACACAACCAGCATCTTCTTCAGGGTCATCTTTGAAGCCGTCTTCATGTATGTCTTTTACATCATGTACAACGGCTTCTTCATGCAGCGTCTAGTCAAATGCAACGCCTGGCCTTGCCCCAATACAGTGGACTGTTTCATTTCTAGGCCCACAGAGAAAACTGTCTTTACTGTGTTCATGATTGCTGTGTCCGGAATTTGTATCCTGCTGAATATCACAGAGTTGTGCTATTTGTTTGTGAGATATTGTTCAGGAAAGTCAAAAAGACCAGTGTAATATGTTGTGGATTTGCTGTATAAAAGATTGAATGAAAGGCTGGAGCAGCCTGTACTTAGTGGTCAAACGCAACCACCAGCATTTCCCAAGACAAGTATTTCCCATCTTAAATGCCACCGTTTGAAGTCCCTGTAGGCCTCACATGAGACTTCAGACCCCCCCCCCAAAGCTCCAAAACAAAGGCCTAATTCTACGCCTGTATTAATCCTCACTAAAGTTAGCTCCGCTGAACCCCGTGCTAGAGGGGGCTACTCTGCTAGGATAAATTTATCCTTTAAACAAAGGAGCTCAGCATTTGTTTCTCTTCTCTGAGGATGGAAGAGATGGGCCCAGGTCTTGAGGAGGGTGCTGAGAAAGTTCTGGTGCCCTTTGGTCACCATCCCTAAGTGTCCTCCCACCCCAGTTAAAGGTAAAAGAATCATGATTCTGTTTTTGCTTTGATAGTTTTAATCTGTAACAATGAACAAAGTTACTTAATGCTTCAAGCTCTCTGTACCTTTTTTTAATTGAAAAACCTTAAAATAAAATAGGTTATTTTGTTCTCAAGATATCCTAAAAACCATTATGCCTTTCTCCTATTTCAAAGGTTCAGATCATGATATATATACATGGTGTATAACTAGATCACACAAGGTCTTTGAAAAGATGGCCTTTGATTATGGGAAATCTGCACTGTGACTGAGAGGTCACTTGCTACATGCATCACTGTATGTTGTAAGCAACAACCTCTCTCAAAAGAAACAAACTGGAGGTTTTTCATGATGACAGCGAGAAGCCTCAATTCAAATACTCAAGTATAATTCTGCATAGGATATAGACTGAATGTACCACCAAAGTGCCACCTACAATGATGCAACGAGCCTGACTCAACCCTCTCTCTCTCCCAACGTTTGCCTCCTCTGTCACTGTGGGATATAGTGCCCAGTGTCAAAATGCACAATGACTTCAAGAGGCTGCTTGGGAAACTCACTGCCACAGTACAGTTTAATGGTGCAGACACAAAATGGGGTGGGTGAGGGCAGGGGATTAACTGTTTTCTAAGAACCAATGGAAATTCTAGACTCTAAATTCTGCTGATTAAAAATGAGTTTTTCTACTTTGGAAGTTTGTTTGCTTGACTCTTCAGCATCGATTTCTTTTTTTTTTTTCTTTTTTTTTTTTTTGTCTTTTCAAGACAGGGCCTCCCTGTAGCCCCAGCTGTCCTGGAACTCGCTCTGTAGACCAGGCTGGCCTTGAACTCACAAAGATCCACCTGCCTCTGCCTCCTGAGTGCTAGGATTAAAGGCATGCACCACCACACCCGACATGAAGCCCTTTTATAACAATAAATAAGAGTTGTAATTTCATGTTTGTCACTAAAATAATTTTTGTAAAATTTCAAATGTCATTTAAAATATTAAAATAATTATTTGCACACTACTTCTTTAAAATTAGATACATTTCTTAATAGAATAGTAATTTTATTTCATCAATAGTGATCTTGCATGCAGATATTCATGTTCTAGATTTTGCAACACTCCATAAATGTGTGCCTACTCTTCTGGATTCTTCCATGTACCCCAGTTACAGAAAAGCCTCTGTGACTAGAAGAAATGGTGGGAAGGAGATGACTGCTGCCCAAATCCACACCCCCTCTAATAGTTTTACATTTTTATTTATTTATTTTTATTTTATGTGTATGAGTGCATGAACATAGTGCACCTGTTCCATGCGATACCCACAGAGACCAGAAGAGGGCAACAGATCTTCTGGAACTGTAGTTACAGACTTATTGTTCCCCGCCACCTGGATGCTGGGAACCAAACCTGCCTTCTCTGGAAGACCAGCCAGTGCTCTTAACCACTGAGCCATCTCTCCAGCCTCATCCTCTAGGAGGTTTTGATGAGCCCCATCCTGTAAAGTGTGAGGATTACAACACAGCTTGCAGGATGCTAAGCTAGGGTGGCAGGATCAGCCTGGCTTCTAGAGGAACCACAGGAACGGACTTTTTGGGGGGAGGGAGGGGGTCTTTTTGAGACAGGGTCTCCCTGTAGCCCAGCTGTCCTGGAACTCACTATGTAGACCAGGCTGGCCTTGAACTCACAGAGATCCACCTGCCTCTGCCTCCCGAGTGCTGGGATTAAAGGCATGTGTCACCATGCCCAGCCTCTAAATCATTTTAAACATCAATGATAATGACTGTTTTTATAGAGGGCCATACACTCTTTAAGTAGCATAAAAGATAAAACTCAGCACACTTCTTCTCAGGTAATAGAGCAGATGTGAATAGTCCCTCCCACCTTCCAGGGTGCCCTGCACATAGCCTGTTAAAAGAACTTACAGCTCTTTAAATAGCTAGTTTTCCTCCCACACATTGTAAAGGTTATCACTCTCAAGATATTAAAAGACAGGGCCTAAATAATTACAAACTATCAACAGCCACTTCATAGGACTGTCAGAGAGTTCTGGTCACAAGCTTGAAAATTAAAGCTTGATCTCTGAACATGATCATGCTGAACTGTCCATTTCCAATGTGCCCATGAGATGCCCTTAGTGATGCCCAGTGTGCACATGTTCTAGAAGCCCTCAGTGATCCCGTGTGCCCATGAGATGCCCTCTGCGATGCCCAGTGTGCCCAGGAGATGCCCTCAGTGATGGCCAGGAGAAGCCCTCAGTGATATCCAGTGTGCTCAGGAGAAGCCCTGGAGGGAATGAGCTCTGGGGGTTATAGGTGAGGCCACTCAACCTGCATGGCATCCACTGACAAAGGAAACACAGTATCAAACAGACGTCGCCTGTAGGAAGACAGCCCACTGCCGCTCTGAGCAGACTGGATTCACTCACAACAACGACAGAGTGCTCCCTTGCTTCCCCAAGCTTGGGCTGTTTCTGATCAAGTGACTCACCAGGGAGCAGCTTATAAGAGCCGAAAGGCTCCTTGCTTACCCTGGCCTCAGTTCCCTCATCTTAAGATGGGCTTCCTAAATACTCCCCAAGCCTGGGGAAATCAAATGGGCTAATTTATATAATCTACCCACCCTCTAGGACAGTAGGGTAGCACCGTCATCTGTTTCCGCTGCACAGACCCCAGGCAGGATAGCGAATGACGTTTTAGATAGGAATGCCTCCAGGAAAGCTCAGTCAGCTAGAAGCCTGAGAAAATACATGTTGACACAGAACCTGAAATAAGCACAACACAGTGACCTCAGGGGCCAGGGAAGAGTGGCTGAGCACAAGTACAGCTGCATCGTTCTGTAACTCAAGAGAGGCAAGGCCTTGGGACGAGCTCAGGGTAAAATGCCTGCCTAACATATACAAGTCCTTGTGTTACGCCTCGAGCACTAGAAACATAAATGAACAACAAAAACAACAACAAATACCCATAGTGGGGCCTGCCTATAATCTTAGCACTTGAAGGCTGAGGAAGTAGTGTCAGAAATTCAAGGTCATCCTGAGCTACATGATGAGCTCATGGCCAGCCTGGACTACATGAGACTGTCTCAAAAAAAATTACAGAAGTAAACAAATAAATAAATATAAATAAGTGAATATAAAAGGAAATAAATGCTATAAAGAATAGTATAGATTTGTCCTGTCAGGTTCTCTGTCTGCTCTAACTCCCATGCATACTGCAAGCCCACACCGACATCTTTTTGCACTATTGCTAGGGTCCATGGGGACAGTCACGGGCTCAGAGACTCTGGTCTATTCCTGTACATCTCTAATGATTCTTTCATCAGCTGGTATTTATTGAGCACCAACTGAGTGCCAGAAACTATTAGTTCCCTGGGGCAAGTGGAGAAGAAAGCAGATATGTTGAAGAAGGCTGGCTATCAACAAATCTGGGTAGAGTAGATGCTATCAGCTACAACCAAGGTAAGGGAGTGAAAGAGACAGGGGGTGTCGGCTCAGGAATGGTTGGTTGTGTCACACAGCTGGTAGGGGAGAGTCTCTTTGCAAAGAAACCTAAAGGAAACAAGGAACAAGGAACCCATATATCTCAGGGAAGTATCCCAGTGAGGCAGAGAGACCAGGAACGGATGCCAGGAAGCAGGGTGCAGGGAGTTGATGGGCCGGTCCTCATGGGGACAGGCCGGCCACCTGGAGGATTTCAGATTGTGCAGAGTCTTCCCGTGCTGCACTGACGTCTCCCACCTCACCACACCTCATCCAGCCTCACTCTATCTGCCCTCATTTTGTAGATCCAAAGCAGGTGTGTTTCCACTTGAACACCCAGCAAATAGTTGAGGACAGATCCAAGTTCAGCCCAGACTTGATTCCCCAGATGGATTATTGACTCACTCAACATTAAGCAATTGCTGTATACAGCCCTGGTAAGGACTAGCTGGTTTAAGCTTCTCCAAGAATGAACCGAACAGAATTCTGACCATCAGGCTGTGATTACTACCAGGAATTTCCTCTTCAAGGTTCATTGGTGACCTGCTGGAGGGAGGTAGCTGGTGTTTAATGTGACACTCCAGAGGGGACACAGCACAGTACAGCACAGCACAGCACAGCACCACTCTTCTGGCCATGATGTTACTGTATAATTTAAATTTTAACAACTCTGTCACCCTTGCTCAGTTTTTAAATGAAAGGACAACTGATGTTCCTCATGTGATACAGACTTAATATAGAGACACACTTTCATTTCAAATTAAACAATGCAGAAGTACACAAAGCCAAAGATGAAATTCAGTTTTATTTCACTCTCTTGCCTGGAAATCCCCAAATCGATAGCTCAATGCATATAATTCCAGCCTTCTTTTTTCCACATAGTTGTATATACAGTCCCAACTGACAGCTGGTTTGGCTTGGGCATGTTTTACTTTTCCACCGTTCTAAAATGGTACGCATCTAGTAGAAACTGCACTCTGAAGTTAAACATGGAGCTTTCCTGAGCTACTGTGTTGCTCAGTCTGGTCTCTCTTTCCTGGGCAATGGTAGTGATCACAGGCAAAACCATGACACTCTACAGTGTGCTGTGAGGTTCAGCTAAAATATTCAGTAGGGCGAAAGGATTAAATCCATTTGCAATTGAAGATGTCTTCAACTCACAATGTGCCCCAGCACCTGTCCTAGATAAAAAAACAATATACAATGATTTTTTTTCCTCGAATTTATAAATTGTTTTATTACACTTCTTTCTTTTGTGTATATATGAGGGACGTAGGAACAGGGTGTGGCATGAGTGTGGAGGTCAGAGGACGACTTGTGGGAATCAGTTCTTTCCTTCTACCTTGTGAGTTCCAGGAACCGAACTCACATCCCCAGTCTTGGCAGCAAGCACCTTTACCCACTGAGCCATCTCACCATCCCTCTGCTTGTATGTCTTACACTTTTTCTGTGTTAGGGTCCCACTTAGTAAAACATCTTATACTTCTTCCTAGTTAGTGTATGTAAGCACTTGTTCTTTATATAGTAGCCACCTGCAGGTTAGAGATGGTTAGGTTGGTTCCCATCTATTACAAAACTACCCTCTCCCTGCCAAACAAAACAGATTTCCCTCTCTAGCATGTTTCTAACCCCCGTTCAGGGCCTCCATTTCCCCTGCTCAATTTCATCTTCTGGTTCTGTTGGCTCCTTCTAGTTCACCTTGATCTTTTTTTAACCCAGTCTTCAGTTTATTAGCAGTTCCTTCAAACGTTATAGCATCTGTGAGTTTAATGAGCGTGATTTCTCTATGGTCACTTAAGCCAATAAAAAGTGTTGAATAATGAGTGCCACCAGAGATGTCCTTTTAGCACACATCCGTTCACCCACCAACAAGAGTCCTTCGAAGTTTTCCATGTTAATATAAGGAGATTATTGCTGAGTCTGTCAAACACTTTACAGAAATATATGATCGTGTCTACCATTTCATGAACTTTTTTTAATGTTTTTTTTATTTTATTTATTTCTGTATGTGTATGAATGGACTGCCTGCATGCAGGTCTGTGCACCCGTGTCATGCAATGCAGCGGAGGTCAGAAGAGGGTCTCGGATTCCCCTGGAACTGGAGTTCTCCTGGAATTGGAGTTTCAGACGGATCTCGGCGGCCATGTGGGTGCTGGGGATCGAACCCGGGTCCTCTGCAAGAGCAGTCAGCGCTCTCAACCACTAAGCCATCTCTCCAGCCCCCATTTCATGAACTTTTTAAAAACCTATTTATTGGGCCTGGAGAGACGTCTTCAGAATTAAGAGCACTGGCTGCTCTTGCAGAGGGCCTGGGTTCAGTTCCCAGGACCCACATGGCATCTAACAACTATCCATAACTCCAGTTCCAGAAGATCCAACACCCTTTTCTGGCCTCCATGGACATAGTACACTTACATACATGCAGGCAAAACTCTCACACACATTAAGCTAAAAAATTAAAATTAAAAACATTTATTGATAGCTTCCTGTGTGATCTCAATAACACAAAGATGACATGGGATTTGGTTTTGGGTTGAGGCAGAGTCCTACTGTGGAACCCTGGCAGGCCTGGAACTCACAGAGATAACCTGCCTCTGCCCTCAAGTGCTGGGACTAAAGATATGGCACCATCATGCTGAGCACCAAGACGAGTTTGAAAGGAAGTCAAGATGCAAGTTGCAAATGTGGATAAAGCAATCACTTTACAGCATTGTACTGTGTACATGAAATAGCTATTTGGTTTGGCTCGAATTTTGTGGGTCTTCAGAAACAACTTTATAAAAGCTAAATCATGAAAGACCAGTGGCTTTCAGGGAAGACTCAAAACTAGTAGTTACTTTTACTCCTTCTTAGTTTCTGTGACAAGCTCAATATCTTGCCCTGGGCTTGCTTTGCTACTTTATAACTAGCTGAATGAAGGGTTTCTCACAAGTCAGGTGGAAAGCCTCTCTCTGCTGCCACCTGCAGTTCAAGGGGGTAAGTGCAGACTGTCGCTCCCCATGCTATCCCTTTGAAAGCCACGCAACACTCCCAACCCCAACATCAAATTCCCCCTGCATAGAAGCCTCCTCGCTCACATTGCCCTGGGATTTACATTCCAATGTGTAGAGATGTCTGCCTGCGGTTGTTTGGTTGGGGCAACCACAGAAAGTGAACGGCAAATTCACACAAGCAAATGAAGTACAGTCAGGTAATTTCTGTGGTCTCATGGTGGTCAGCCTTACCCAGGGTCTCATGCTGGCTTCTCCTCAGGTTTCACGCACAGCTTAGATTTTAAAATCTTACCATCTATGATCATAATTGCAGTGAGGTCAGATCACTTAGTTCTCCATTCTTCTCCACACGGAGAAATCCCTTACTTTAAAAATATGAAATCCGGGGCTGGAGAGATGGCCTAGCGGTTAAGAGCGCCGAACGCTCTTACAGAGGACCCGGGTTCGATCCCCAGCACCCACATGGCGGCTGAGAACCGTCTGAAGCTCCAATTCCAGGAGAACTCCAGTTCCAGGGGAATCCGAGACCTTCATGAAATGCGCGGCTTTGCACGACACGGGTGCACAAACCTGCATGCAGACAGTACATTCATACACATACAGAAATAAATAAAATAATAAAAAAAGAAAAAAAGAACAGACGGCTTGCGCCTCTAGGTGGAGCTGCTATAAAAAAATACATATATATATATATAATATATATATATATATATATATATATATAATTATGAAATCCAGGGCTGGAGAGATGGCCTACGGTTAAGAGTGCCGACCGCTTTATTTATTTATTTTTTTTAATTTCTGTATGTGTATGAATGTAACTGTCTGCAGCAAGTTTGTCACCCGTGTCGTGCAGTGCCGTGGAGGTCAGAAGAGGGTGTCGGATTCCCCTGGAACTGGAGTTCTCCTGGAATTGGAGTTTCAGACGGTTCTCGGCCGCCATGTGGGTGCTGGGGATCGAATCCGGGTCCTCTATAAGAGCGGTCGGCACTCTTAACCGCTAGGCCATCTCTCCAGCCCGACCCTTGGTCTTTTAGTGGGTCTGGTGGTCAGGGGTCTACTCCCAGAGAGAAGGGGAACCAAAGGGAGGCCGGCCGGCAGCAACTACTGAGGACATGTGCTGCCTCTGGACGCTGTCTCACATGCGCGGTATGCTTGGCTGGCCTCCCTGTGTCTGCTTTGCAGGTTTGTTCTTCTAAGAGCGGTCGGCACTCTTAACCGCTAGGCCATTCTCTCCAGCGCCGACCGCTCTTACAGAGGACCCGGGTTTGATCCCCAGCACCCACATGGCGGCCGAAAACCTTCTGACACTCCAATTCCAGGAGAACTCCAGTTCCAGGGGAATCCGAGACCCTCTTCTGACCTCCGCGGCACTGCAAGACACGGGTGCACAAACTTGCAAGCAGACAGTACATTCATACACATACAGAAATAAAAAAAATTAAAAATATGAAATCCAGCCGGCTGGAGAGATGGCCTAGCGGTTAAGAGCGCCGACCGCTCTTACAGAGGACCCAGATTCGAATCCCAGCACCCACATGGCAGCTAACAATAGTCCATAACTCCAGTTCCAGGAGATCTGGCACCTTCTTCTGTCCTCCGTGGGCATTACGTGACGTAGGTGTGCTTTCATACATTCAGGCAATACCCATGTACACATACAACAGAAAGAGTAAATAGAATATTTAAAATTTAAAAAAAAATAATAATATGAAACCAGGGGGCTGGAGAGATGGCTCAGTAGTTAAGAGCACTGGCTGCTCTTGCAGAGGACCCAAGTTCGATTCCCAGCACCCACATGGTGGCTAACAACCATCCATAACTCCAGTACCAGAGGATCCAATGCCCTCTTCTGACTTCAGTGGGCATTGCACTGCACGGGTGCACTTACGTACATGCAGGCAATACATTCAACCATATAATATGAAATAAAAATAATAAATAAAATATTAAAAAATAAAAATGTGAAATCACAATGACTCAATAGGTCTTAACACATACAACAGAATGCATGAAATCCCATGTAAGGAGGTGCAGATGGGGAATGGGGCATAAATATGATTAAGATGTATGAAATGCACAAAACTTCAATAAAAATATATTCTGAAAAATGTGAAATCAATTGATACTATTAAGGTGGCACTTCCTAAAGAGCCAGCATTAATCTAGTTTTACACCCTTTAGTTGTTTGTTTGTTTATTTGTTTGTGGTGTAGGGAATGGAATTCAGGGCCTTATTCTTGCTAGGCAAACCTTCTGCCAGTGAGCTACACCCACAGCCCTCCTTTATATTCTTTAGGACAGAAGTCATGGTCCAAAAATTTCATACCTGAGCCAGGTGAAGTGACACATACCCTTAATTCCAGCACTCAGACAGTTAGTTCTCTGTGAAATGGAGGCCAGCCTGGCCTACGTACTGAGTTCCAGGCCAGCTAGGGCTACAAGCAGACCCTGTCTCAAAACAACCAAACAAACAAAAACCAAAAATTTCAGACCCTGATAAATTGTGACATCTAGTTTTCAAAACTTAAAGGGAGGGGAGAATTTGAGGAGATTCTGAATCATAAAAATTAAAAAAGCATTTTTCCCACTTACCATAAAGAAAGAATAATCTCCATGTATAAGTCTCTGTCCAGAGTAGTGCTCTTTACAATTGCCCAGATATCCTTCAACAAATGTGCTCTCAACACAAAGTGTAAGCTCATTGAGCCTTCAAAAGGAAGGGAAGTCTGGCTCATGGAGCATGGTGACCCCTGAGGACCTTATGCTAAAGTTAAATAGGCTAGACACAAAAGGACAAATATCCTGTAAGTCCACTTATATGAGGCAGCAAGGCTAGTCAGTGTAGAGAGCAGATTAGAGCTGGCGGGAAAGAGAAATGGGGAGTTGTTGTTTAATGAGTACACAGTGTCTGTGGGGGGGGTTGTTTAATTGGTTTTGTTTTTTGTGTTTGGTTTGTTTTTTTGGAGACAGGGTCTCACTCTGTAGCCCTGGCTGACCTAGAACTCTCTATGTAGACCAGGCTGGCTTTGAACTCACAAAGGCTATGCCACCACACCCAGCTAATTGATACAATCTTAGTTCAGCTTGAGAAGATTAGAACATTTTGGAGATATATAGTAGAGATGGTCAAAGCAAACAGTGATATGAACTGCACACTTAAAAATACTAAGGATGGAGGCTGGAAAGATGGTTCAATGCTTAAAAGCACTGGCTGCTCTTGCAGAGGACCTGGGTTCAAATCCCAGCACATTCACAGTAGCTAACAACCTTCTCTTACTCCAGTTCTAGGGGATCCAATGCCTTCTTCTGACCTCCTCCAGCATTGCACAAGATGGGTGTACTTACATACATGCAGGCCATACACTCATACACATAAAATAAAAATAGATGAAAAAGTAAAGATATGTTCTTATATCTTTTATATTTATATATTATATAAATTATATAAACTATTAAATATATTTATATTTTCCCCTATCTGTCCCCCCCCCATATTCCCCTACAAGATTTCATCTATTCTGTCATATATGTTAAGGCCTATTGAGTCAAGTTTGTGCATCCAGATGTTCCTCAGTGTGAGTTTATCCACTGGGGCCTGGTCAGCCTATCTAGTGTCACTCCCTTAAAGAAGATCCCTCGGGGGCTGGAGAGATGGCCTAGCGGTTAAGAGCGCCGACCGCTCTTACAGAGGACCCGGGTTCGATCCCCAGCACCCACATGGCGGCCAAGAACCGTCTGAAACTCCAGTTTCAGGAGAACTCCAGTTCCAGGGGAGTCCGACACCCTCTTCTGACCTCCGCGGCATTGCATGACACGGGTGCACAAACTTGCATGCAGACAGTACATTCAGACACATACGGAAATAAATAAAATTAATAAATAAAATTAATAAAAAAAAAAAGAAGATCCCTCATCTAGCAGGGATCAGCTGCCGATAATCCCTTGGCTAAGGTTGGAGCTGCGTACCCAGTTTCCCAGTTCTGTGCTGGTTTTTGTCTGGTTTGAGTTTGCACGGGTCTTGTGCATGCTGACACCATTGCTGAGCAAGTTCCACCTAAAAAAACTCTGTTTCCTATGGTCATCTACCACCCCTGGCTCTTACAATCATTCTGATCCTCTTTCCGTGGGGTCCCTGAGCCCCGGGTGGGTTAGATTTAAAATAGGAGTCCTGTCCGGAGACACACACTCTGCAGTCTCATTCTTTGCATTTTCTGGTCATGATGTTTTAATGAGGAGAAGACGATCCCTTTTCTCAACCCAAGAGACAGTGGAAGAGAGTGCCTGGATTAGAAACATATTACGATGTCTTCTGAACTCAGACACAACTCAAATACTGTTCACATCACTCTCTTACTACACCAGAATAAACTCCAAAGCCTGTATAAATTAGCCATACATATTAAATGAGTAAGGCAAGTCTGAGCACAGGGCTGCAGCTTACCCTGCCTCATAAAAAGTAACCAAGTTCATGTCTGGTCAAGTCATTTAAATAAATACCAGAAAAATAACCCTGCATTCAAGAGATGGGCCAGAAGTGGCCTTTGCTAATCTCAAAACTACTAATGCTGGTAGCCCACACCAGGGAGAGTATTATGATTGACTGTTATTCTCAGATAATATTGATGAAAATGGGGACTCGCTCCCATAACAAGCTTCTCGAAGCTTGTATTTCTCCAGATTCCTGAGTTAAGGCCCCTTAAAACTTATTTCCCATATTTGTCTGTAATCTTGTTCAGGAATTCTCACTTCTATGGACTCCAGAGCATAGGGTTTTAGTAACAACCATGTCTTCTATACCCACAAGTGCATGAGAGCTTCAAAGCATTCCTTCCCACCACCCAGCAAACATCCAGCTATGTAAGTGTATAAAATTTGATTTCCACACAGGGACCATGGCACATGTCTCTCTCTCTCTCTCTCTCTCTCTCTCTCTCTCTCTCTCTCACACACACACACACACACACTCGCAAATAAATAAATAAATGTAATACTCTGACTACTTTCATGTTTCGAAAAACACTCCCAATGCTACAGAAAGTGGCTTTTTTTATCCTTTTCTTTTCTTTCCCTTTTCCTTTCTGGGAACAATACTCTACTGCTGAGCTATATCCCCAACCCTATTTTATTTTAGTTTTTAGTTAGAGACAAAGTCAAAAGGCAGGCTTTGAACTCAGTATGCAGCCCACAAAGGCCTTCAGCTTTCAATCCTCCTGCCTCAGCCTCCTGAATACCTGGGGAACTGGCCTGGACCATCAGGCCACACTGCCAACACTTCCCCACACAGGGAAGCCAGAAGCATGTTTTATTGCTTTCATTCTTTTTCTTTTCTTTTTTTTCTTTTTCTTTCTCTTCCTACCCCCTTAATTATGTCCTAGTGGCTCATTCTGCATTCTGGGGCTGGGAGGGGAGGGGAGAGTTCTGGGTTCACGGTGAGAGGGAGCCAAGGCAAATCTATGCTTATAGACCATTATGGGAGACTTAAGATGAATTCCTCTCAAAAAGGAAAGAGGGACAAATTCCAGGACTGATTCTCTGCATTACTTGTTTCTGTCCAGTTTATAAAATAACATTATAATGCTGGGCGTGGTGGGGCATGCCTTTAATCCCAGCACTCGGGAGGCAGAGGCAGGCAGATCTCTGTGAGTTCAAAGACAGTCTGGTCTACATAGTGAGCTCCAGGCCAGCTGGGACTAAAGGGAGACCCTGTCTCATAAATACAAAAAAAAAAAAAAAGACATTATTACATTCATCTCCAGAACTAATAGGAAGTTCCAGAAGATTTATTAGAAAATGTAACTAATTCTAAGGATGACTTAGAAAGAACATGAAACCAGCTAGGGTCTTAAGGAGTTAGAAAGCCCCATAGCTCTCAGACCTGGGACCTCACAGAATAAAAGATGATTAGCATGCTCATGTTCTGAGAGGAGCCAAGTGCAGAGGAACAAGCTCTGCTCAGAGTCCCCTGGAGAGGGTTGGGGTTCTGGGTGCTGGTGGTCTGGATTCCTAGGTGGAAGGTCGTGGACATGGTGGAGCACGCCTGTCACCCCAGCACCCAAGATAAGAAGGCAGAGGACCCGAAGGTCAACATCATCCTCAGCTACCCAGTGAGTTCGAGGCCAGCCTAGGCTACATGGCTGAGGACACAGAGAGAAGGGACACCATTAATTTTCCTGCCTGAACATTAGGAAACAGAAAGGTCATCATCAGGGCATCCGTGTTGTAAAGCAAGTCTGAGTAAAGCATGTTGAAAATGAGTCACATGCAAGGTGAGGAAACAAAGCAGGCACCAGAAAGGCTTGACAGAAACTCGGGACAGGCGATCAGGGCTAGGGGCTGGGGTTTGCTCGGCAGGCAGGAGGCTCTGGGTTCCATCCCCACCACTACAAAACACAAAAACATCAGGGCTAGAAACATGCACGGGGGCAGCTGACTGGGAGCTTCTGTGCATGCAGCCTGACACCTGAGGTCATGAACAAGCAATACCTGAGGGGCACTGGAAGAAGCTTCCAGGACCTGGAGGTAGTGAAGTCTGAGTTCAGGGCGAGAGAGTGCCAGGGCCCAGGAGAGGGAAAAAGACTGAACTGAGATCCCATAGATCAGACACTGGGACCATGCTGAATGTTTGTAACTGTTGGGGAAGACAAGAAACAGTGGAAAGGAGAGGTTAATCTATCCCTAGAAGGGAGGTTACAGGAGCCGGGCTGAAGCCTAGGAACCACACAGCCCAGCCACAGGCATGGGTCCTAAACATGTATAGTTCATAACTGTCAATAATTAGTTAAACCACAGTGAAAAAGACAGACAGTCTTCCCCACCAGAGACAGCTACCAGGCAAAGTCCAATGACAGACGGTTACTGCAGGGCTATCCGGCCACAGGATAGAAATGGGGTTTGGCGATCTTGTGGGCTGAACTTGGCAGCAGGAATGAAGTCAAAGGCAAGGCTGAGAGGACCACACTGGAGGGCACTGGTTAGGCAGGTGGACTAACAAGGTATAGGAGGTAGTGTAATACTCAGCATCTCTGGTCACCGAAGAACTGCAAAGCAAAATCATGATCAGAAACACCTTAGAGCTTAATTAGGGTGATTTACCAAAAAGACAAAGACAACAAGCACTGAGGGGATAGGAGAAGAGGGACTCTTGCATGCCATTGGTGGGAAATGTAAATTAGCATGGCCATTATAGAGACCACATGGAAACACCTCAAAACATTAGAAATAACACTCCAGGAGAATCCAGCAATCCTTAGTATAAACATAAAGGAAGTGAATTCAGTGTGGTGATGACACCTTTACACTTCCAAGGTGACCGCAGCTCTTCCCACAAGACAGAATCAACATCCAAGTCTACCAACTGGTAAGTGGATGAGGGAAACTATGCTACAAATACACAGCGAAGGACTGGGTGTGGTGGTGCGTGTCTTTAATCCCAGCACTCAGGAGCCAGAAACAGGTGGATCTCTGTGAGTTTGAGCACAGCCTGGTCTACATAGCAAGCTCCAGGCCAGCCGGGGCTACATAGTGAGACCCTGTCCCCAAAAAAGTGTGTGTGTGTGTGTGTGTGTGTGTGTGTGTGTGTGTAGCAGTGGAGTGGGGTGGTAAAGCACCCAATACCAAGCCTGATGACCTGAATTCAATTCCTGAATAGTAGAAAACCAACTCTGGAAAGTTGTACACACACACACACACACACACACACCACAATACAATGTGTTAAAATAAAAAAATATGCAGCAATGATCTGGGTGTGGTTGTGCACATCTTTAATCCTAGCACTCAAGAGGCAGAGGCAGGTGGATCTCTGTGAGATTGATGCCTGATTTACATAGCAAGTTCCAGACCAGCTGGGCCTACATGGAGACCCTATTTCAAAATGACAAAACAAGAAAAAATATATACAGTGGAATATATAATCAATCATATCATTAATATGTACAATTTTTAATTTTTTATATTTAAAATTTATTTAAAACACGCATGGTGGCACATATCTATAATCCCAACACCCAGGAGCTAGAGGAAGAAGGAGCAGAACTTCAAAGTTACCCTTGGCTACAAAATTTGAGGACAGGCAGCCTGAGCTACATGAGACCCTCTCTCAAAGAATGATTAAATTTATTCATTGATTTTAATTTTAGAATGATTAACTATGAAACAGAAATCCTGTCATTTGGACCAATACAGAGGAAGGTGAATTAAGCCAGACACAGAAAGACAAATACTGAATGACCTCATTCTATGTGGAATATTTCAAAAAGTTGATTTCATGGAAGTGGGAAATAACTACTCAAGGCTGGGGACAGTGAGGGAGAGGGAGGCATGGAAAGGTGGTCACCAGTCAATGAAACAGACAAAGCTTAAAACTGAGTCCTGGCACCTATGTAGTCAGGTTCCTGCAGCGATCCACACTGGGACCAAGGTGGAGCTCAGTGGTAGAGCACTGTCTACCAGTCTTGAGGCCCTAGACTGCACCCCCAGCAAAGAAAGAGAAGACAAAGAATCTGAAGAGAGCTGACAGTAGATTCTGAATGTCATCCTCACAGAAGTGATAACTGAAGTGACAGCTGCGAGCTACCTGGATTGATCACTGCACAGTGTTTATGTATATGAGAAACACAGTGAAGCTCTTATACATGCACAACTATTCTGTCAGTGAAAAACAAAATAAAACTTTAAAATAAGAGAGATTTAGGGGCTGAAGATGGCACAGTGGTTAAGAGCACTGGCTGTTCTTGCAGAGGACCCAGGTTTGGTTCCCAGCACCCACATGGTGGCTAACAACCATCCATAACTCCAGTTCCAGAGGATCCAATGCCCTCTTCTGACCTCCTCTGGCATTGTACAACATGGTACATCTACCTCCACGGTAGGAGAGAACCAACTCTGAAAAGGCCCAGGCACCTGATTCTGATTCTCCCAGCCTGACCCACCCTCCATGCCTTCAAGCTGGGTCCCCTTTCCAAATGCGCTCAGCCATAGAGCAACAAGACTGCTTGCCTACACTGAGGGCTTCTCCAGGGGGATGGGAAACAATCCTAATCAGATGGAGGTCCCTTCAAGGTAGTCCACACAGACATCTCTCTAGAAGCCCTGAGCAAACAGTCCTGGAGGTTTTCCAGAGAACCTGAAGCAGCTAAGCAATACCCAGCCCCTGAATCCCATCAGCTCCCTGATCAAAACAACAGGACTAAATATGCCAGTGTTATGCCCTGTATCACAGTATCAGGGGAAGTAGAGCAGGTAGATTGCAAGTTCTAGGCTAGCTTGGGCTAGATAACTAACCTCTAAGTCAGACTGAAAAAGGATGATAACATTGGCCCGGGGACAGCTCGGAAACAGCAGGTCTGGCAGAAGCAGAGGTATTACATTTCCTTACACCAACCCATGCTAACTCACTTGACAGAGCCAGAGGAGCTGGGGTCAGGCTCCAGGCTGAAGGCTAGACCATGCATACAACACCTGCCTGGGGTGTGTCCCTTGAAGAGAGCAGAAGTGACAGCAGCTACATAATGGCCACTGTCTCTGCTTCAGCTTTCTGGAGTGAGGCTCTGGGCCCAGAGGCTGTTGGGTTTTTCTCTCCCACTATTCAGGAGTAAATAAGTTAATGCTCAGGACCTACTTTCTACCAAATGCTGAGAGATCCCTGTTGCCTGCGTGACCTTCCTCCTCTACTAAAGCCCTCCTCTTCCAGGGCAAAGACCCCTCACCTGCTTGCCAGATTCCAGGTATGCTGAGGCTATTCAGGGCTTCTTGAGCTGACTTCACGTGGTACAAATTCTTCACAGCAGAACGAGGTCACCTGAACAGTGCCTGCTTTGCTTTCTTTCACAACCATTAGGATTCTTAAGATAAAAGTCCCAAAGCCCATTTTGTCTTAAAAACAGAAAACAAAACCCAAACCAAAAAAAAAAAAAAAAAATCCTCTTTTCCCAGAGAGCCCCCTTTTCAGAATTTGGAATGACACCCCCAGGGTGGCCAATAGTGTGGGGTTTGGCTAGGAACCTTTTTTAAAAAAAATTGACATTGTGATCTAATCACAGGGTGGATTTAAAGTCTGGATCAAATAAAAGGATACAAAATACTCCAGCAAGCTGTCTTTAACTTGGACTGACAACCCTGATGGAAAAGATAGCTCTTTCGGGAAGCTGGAAGAGATCATTATCACACAGCAATCTGAAGAATTTATCATCAACATCAGTAAGAGTATCTAGTATTTGTAAACTGCTCTATAACTTTCATCTTGACCCTTTCTTTCCCTCATAGTTAAATCTCGAGGCAACCCTGCGAGTCGGGTAGTATTATTCCAGATCCACAAAGAAACTGAACTTAGAGAGATTCACTCTTCCCCCCCTTCCCTCCCCCCTGCCAGGTACTACAACTTATAATCATACAAAACAGCTTATAATAATAGACACCAACATTTACATAACCTTTTAAGTGTTCAGACTAATTTAAATGATACCAAGATAAGCAGGTACTTGGCAGAGCTGCTGACACCCAGTGGGGGCCTCAGTGGATTTAATTGTCCCTTCTCTTCACCAACATTTTCATCTCTATAATGTCAATAAAGTGGTTTGGCCTTCCCTGTTACAGAGGGTGCAAGACTTATGAGACCAGAGGATCTGTCCAAAGAGGTCAGCCAGCAAGCCACCAAGCTGGAACTGGGAAAGTCCGTGTCATTTGTATTTTTTATAATTCATTTGGAATAGGTACCCCAGAAAGATTTTTCTTAACTGGTGAATCATTTTAAACTTCTCTAGTATTTCAACGACTGGCACTCAACCTCAGATAAGTGCATTCCCTGAGTTCAAAAAGGTATCAGGGAGTTGGGTGTGGCAGCCCACACCTGCAGCTCAGCACTCAGGAACCTGGAGGCAGGAGGATCGGCAGTTCAAGATCATCCCACTACACAGGGAGTTGGAGGTCAGCCTGGGTTATTTGAATCTGTGTCTCAAAAAAAAAAAAAAAAACAAACAAAAACCAAGCAAACAAACAATATAGGCCTTGCTCCAAAAAGCAAAAGTAAGTAAACAAGCCAAATGGTATTGAATAATAAGCAAGCTCGGTGGTACAGCAATTGTTTGGCATGTGAGAGGCTATGGGCTTCACCCTCAACCATGCAAAAACATTTTTTTAATAATTAATTTAACAGTATCAGGCCAGTGACTTTAAACTCCTTAGAGAGGGAATATTTCAGCAATCAGACAGGAAGTAGACAAAAACCCCACTGCCAGCACAGGGTCAAGAGTACAAGTGTTTGAATTCTCAAGTACCTAGGCCAAGACAAACAGCAGGAAAATGATCTTTTATTAATCCATATGCATTTACTTCCTCCTCAAAAGAAGCCAGAACTCCTGAGTTCCAAAGGAAAGGGTGCTCTGTCCTGGTTGTAAAATCCCAGCAGGCACTGGCACCCCTCATTTCAGAATTGGGGCTGCAGTGATTCAAGTTGTGGAAGAGAGGCCATGATTAGCGAAATTACGGGGGTGTTGGGACAGTAGGGGTGATTCAGCAAGGTTTTCTGACTTCTGAGTCAGAGCCAAGACCAGTCCAGGACTGGCTTTGTAGTAGCGCCTGGTGGCCTCATCTCCCTCATCCAATGAGAAAGCAAAGGAAGCCAGATAGAAAGAAATCACCGTGACACTGCAGTCTTTGGGGGAGGTGGCACCTGGAAGGAGACAGTAAGCCCACAGGTACTCAGACCTGAAGGGTACAGGTGGCCAAGGTATGTCATTACCAGCTGAGGGGACAAGGGCTGGATGAGACAGCCAGGGGCCAGGCCACCTGATGAGGATGACAGAGACTGTGAGAAGATCAGAGGCCTTGGGCCACAACCACATAAAGATATACAGTCCGCACCCTGGCTCCACTCTAGCCCTCGGCCAAGCCAGTAGAGAATGTGAGATCAGGAGTCTCCAACCTGCAAAGTGATATTCCATCCCCTTCCCATTCATCCGATTCAAATGAGTCTCAGATAGGGCCCAGCTGGCACACTCTCATACTTCTTGAGGTTTCCCAAAGTAGATAGATGGGACACCCAAGGTGTCCTATCTATCTATCTATCTATCTATCTATCTATCTATCTATCTATCTATCTATCTATCATCTATCATCTCTTTCTGTCTCTTCTCTACCCTTCCCTCTCCATCTGAGACATGGAATCAGCCCTGCAAGGTTCAGGGCCCCTGTCCCGTTTCCTGTTCTGTGTGGCACTGCCCACAAGCCAGGGAGCATGTTTTGTCTGCCCTTAGGAAGAGGCCAGCATCCATGCGCCGGTAGTTAATCTACTTTGGAAAGAGGTATCAAAAGTCACCTTTCATACTTACCTGGCAGGGGAGATACCACGATCACGAAGGTGGTTTTCCCAGGTCGAGGCTTATCCATTGCACTCCAGATGTGCTGACCCCTGCGATTTCCCCAAATGTGGGAAACTCAACTGCATAATTTGTGGTAGTGGGGAACTGTGTTTGCGCTCTCCCCTTTTAAAAACAAACAAACAAACAAACAAACAAACAAAAAAGTCACCTTTCCACATGGTAGAGTGGTGCAGCATAAGGGAAAGCCATGACAGAAAGATCATAAGTTTGGGGCCAGCCTGCACTACACAGTGAGACCCTGTCTCAAAAAAACAAAATATGCTGGTGTGGACCTTTAATCCTAGCACTTGGGAGGCAGAACCAGGCAGATCTCGTGAGTTCAAGGCCAGCCTAGTCTACATAGCGAGTTCCAGGATAGCTGGAGCTACAGAGAGCCCCTGTCTCAAAAAGACCAAAAACAAACAAACAAACAAACAAACAAACAAATGATAAATAAATAAATAATAGGCGTTAGGGAGATTGCTTGGATGGTAAAGTGCTTGGCACTCAGGCATGAAAACCTGAGTTTGATCCCCAGTACCTACATTAGAAATGCTACTGGCTGTGGTACCTGTCTGTAACCCCAGCACATGGTAGTTGACACAGATGCGTCCCTAGCCTTCATCGGTCAGCTAGCCTAGCCAATCAGTGAGCTCCAAGTTCAATAGCAGACTCTGTTTCTGCTCTTTCAACCCCTAGCCTCCACGCATACCACACGCACACATAAACCACATGTGTGTACGTCACACTCACACCGAACATTACTCAATTTAAATTAAAAATAAAGTCATCTTATCCTGGCTTTTTATTTTATTTATTTATTTATTTATTTATTTATTTATTTATTTATTTATTTTTTTTTGGTCTTTTCGAGACAGGGTCTCCCTGTAGTCCCAGCTGTCCTGGAACTCACTCTGTAGACCAGGCCGGCCTTGAACTCACAAAGATCCGCCTGCCTCTGCCTCCCAAGTGCTAGGAATTTAAAGTAAAAGGCGTTGGCCCCGCCAACCAAGAGCGGGCCCGGCTTTAATCCTGCTTTTTATAAAGCCAAGATCTCACCATTTCCACCTGCCAGTCCTGAGTGTTACTTGTTTCTGAGCTTCGGAAGTGCTAATTTCGATATGGTTTGTAGCCACCAAAAGCTGTGATGGTGCTCACAGGTGCCGAGGCCTGTCAGGGGCACTGAGCAATGAGGAAGGTGCTGTCCTGACTAGATCAACGCTTTCCTCCTGGGAGTGTGCTGACTGCCATAGGATTCCATGCTCCACCCTCTTCCTCAAGCACCTGCTCACCCTTCCCCTCCCACCACGCACAGGGCAGTGAGAGGCCCTCACCAGAAGCCTCGTGGCTGCTAGCTTCTAATCCTGAGCTTTACAGCATTGAGCTCACGAGACAAAATGAACCTTTTCTTTTCTTTCGTTCTTTTCTTTTCTGGTTGGTTGTTACTGTTTGTTTTTTATTGTTTTTTGCTTATTTCTTTTGTTTTCTTGTGTTTTTGAGACAGTTTTTCTTTTTTTTTTTTTTATGGTATGAGTTATTCTGCCAGCATTGTTGTTAGTGTGCCCATGTCATGCAATGCCAGTAGAGGTTGGAGAAGAGATGTCAGATCCCCTGAAAAACTGGAGTTACAAGATGGTTTCTTTAGTAATCTTGTGGGTGCTAGGAATTGAAACCTGGGTCCTCTGCAAACAGCAGCCAGTTCTTAACCACTGAGCCATCTCCTCCAGCCCCAAGACAGGTTTTTCCTTATACAGCCCAGGCTGGGATGGTGCTCACACAATCACTCCTGCCCTAGCTCTCTTTGAGTGTAAGCAATACAATATAGTTGTATGCCACACATTCAGTTTTTTTTTTTTTTTTTTTGGTCTTTTCGAGACAGGGTCTCCCTGTAGCCCCAGCTGTCCCTGCAACTCACTCAGTTTTAAACAATTTTATAAATCACCCAATTTGGGCATTCTGTAACAGAAAGGGAACTCAGAGTGGCCTCCCACTATCAAGAGTGGATGTGAGTCCCTGTGGGTGAAAGAGCTCTCTGTAGGCGTGTCTGTTGTAGCTTCCTGCTTCCTGTAGGCGTGTCTGTTGTAGCTCCACCTACAGAACAAAGACAGCCAAGGTGCCTGAGGAATGCTTCACAGTGGTGTCAATGTTTCCCCCAAAGCCTGGAAGGACACGAGGTTCTGGAAGAACAAACCTGCAAAGCAGACACAGGGAGGCCAGCCAAGCATACCGCGCACCCCGCTTGATACAAGCGGTCCCATGAGGCAGCACAGATGTTCCTCAGTAGTTTGCTGCCGGCCGCGGCCTCCCTTTGGTTCCCCTTCTCTCTGGGAGTAGACCCCTACCACCACAGACCCACTAAAAGACCAAGGGTCGGGCTGGAGAGAGTCCTAGCGGTTTAAGAGTGCCGACCGCTTCATGTAGAGGACCCGGTATTCGATCCCCAGCACCCACATGGCCGGCCGAGAACCGTTGAAGACTCCAATTCCAGGAGAACTAAATTCCAGGAGAACTCCAGTTCCAGGGGAATCCGAAGCCCTCTTCTGACCTCCGCAGCATTGCATGACACGGGTGCACAGACTTTGCATTGAGACAGTACATTCATACACATACAGAAATAAATAAATTAAAAAAAAAAAAAAGACCAAGGGTTGGTGTTCTACATTGGAAGCCCACCACCACCCTCCCTTAATGCCCAGTACATCCACTGTGACCTCTTTAATTCCCTCGCTGCCGTTATTTGCCCAAGTTGAAGTTCACCAGGTCTAGAAAGTTCCACATCTTCCTGCCTCGCAGTGGAGACTGCTACTATAGGATGAGCTACAGAGTTCCCCGTGTCACAGCAGGGTAGATTCTACTCTCAGCCCTCACCTTCAGGCGTCCTATACGAACACATGGACCCTTGGCTGCCACAGGCCTCCACAGCCACCTCAGAAGGAAGGGGCAGTAGAGATCAGTCCTGGACCAACCACTGTACAAATGACCTGTTCATACTTTTGCCCTTGAAAGTGACTGGTCTCTCCTTCAGTAGTTCATTCTGACAGTTTGACCTTCAGGTACCATTTTCGAATTTCCCAGGGACCTGGGGAGGTGTTCTCTGACCAAAATATTCCAAATGAGGCCTAAAACAATTCAATTTTATTAAAAATAAAGAAAAAGACAGGTGTGTTGGCATAGGTATTTAATCCCAGCACTCAGGAAGCAGAGGCAGACAGGCCTGTCGCTGTGAGTCTAGGTCTGCATAGTGGGCCAAGGCTATACAGGGATACCCTGTCTCAAAAATAATTTAAAGAAACACAGAGAAAAAGAGAGACATACGGACACAGGGACACAGAGCTCTCAACATGTGGAGAAGAAATTCAGAAAGAACAACAAAAAAATGTCCAAAGTCCCCAGGAAAGCTTGAGCCTTTTAAGTATTTTTGGTGGTATGGGCAGGGTCCCCCATCCTAATTTTGGATTGGTCAACTTAAGAGAAAACTTGGGGATGGAGAGGTGGCTCAGATGTTAAGAGCACTGGTTGAAATAAATAAATAAATAAATAAATAAATAAATAAATAAATAAGGAGGAAAAGGAAGAAGAGGAGGAGGAAGAAGAGGAGGAGGAGAGAGCCCATAGGTCACAGCTCCATGTCTGTGTCCAGGTCCAGCCTTGGTCTAATCTAAACTAGTCTGGACTGATCAACCAGAAAGAAGGGTCTATTGGCTCCAGGCGTGGGGAAATGGGGTGTGGGAACCCCCCATGCCTTTTATCTGACCAAGAAGAAGCCAAATGCATGTCATTTTTATTGCTTATCTGTGGCATCTAGCTACCTGTCAAAAATATGACTAGTTCCTAGTCCCTCACACCTGTCCACTCCTCCCTCCATCCTGTCACTCACATCCTGGTGGGCCCTCAGCCTCAGTCCCTGACCTTCTGAAACATCTGTGCTATTCACCTGGTGGTCATGCTGTACCTGCTCATCAGGGAACATGAGAAAAGATGATCGCTTCTTTCAGGACAGTCTACGATGTCCACCTCGGCCTGCCTCAAAGTTGACTCAGCCTCATACTCCTGACGTCGGGGCCACAGAGCCATGGTGCTCTGGCAGGACCCTCTCTTATTCTTTCTGGACCTGAGAAGAGAAGAGGAAATGAAATCCCCTTCTCAGAAAGTAGTGAGGCCTAGAGACTGGATATTCATGGGACTGAGAAATTTTGCAGACTGTTCTGCTGCCTAGAAGGTAAATTCCCTCCTCCATGGCCTATCCTCCAAGGGCCTTCTATATTCTGGCCCCAGTCTATGCTCCAAACACATTTTTTTAATCCTCCATCAACTCTCAGAGACCTTCACTTGTTGCACTTATTTAGTTAGTTGGGTGAAGGAGACAGATGCTACACTGTGTGTGTAAAGGTCAGAGGATAGCTTACAGAAGTTGGTTCTCTCCTTACACCATGTGGGTCCCAGGAATCGAGCTTCATGTTGTTGGGCTTGGCAGCAAGCACCACGGAACCATCTCTCCAGTCCCAAACTCATTTTTCATTGTTTCCTGGATGATATCCTTCACTTCAGCCCAAATGGCTTATGTCTGGGCCTGTGGCCATTGTGTATATGATGACTAGTGTTAAGGTCAAAGTTAGGGTTAAGTTTATCACCTTAGATTTTTGGTGCCATTAAGAACATTTTCATCTTCCCAAGACAGCTTATGCCATCATCATCTTCCCTTCTTCCTCTATGAACTAACTCATGTAAGTGGAATCTTTATCTTTCTTGTTGTAACTGGCTCATTTCACTTAACATGACATGCTGGATAGTTTTAGTGTCAAACTGTCACACCTGGGTTGAGGGAGTCTCATTTGGGGAATTGCCTCCATTGGACTGGCCTGTGGCCATGTCTGTGAAGTATTGTCTTGATTGTTGAGTGATGTGGGAGGCCCCAGTCCACTGTGGGTGCCACCCCTGGGCGGGTTGTTCTGTGTTGTATAAGAAAGCAGACTGAGCATGGGTCAGGGGAGCAAGCCAGTAAGCAGCTTTCCTCCGTGGCCTGTGCTTCAGCTCCTGCCTCCAGGTTCCTGCCCTGAGTTCCTACCTTGGGCTCTCAAAGTGATGAACTGTGACCTAGGAGATGTAAGCTAAATAAGCCCTTTCCTCCCTAGGTTGGTATTGGTTCAGACCGTTTTATCACAGAATTGAAAATAAACCAGAACACATTATGTCCTCAAGGTTCATTCATGTTGCAATATGTGTGTTCTGAATGGTCCAGAGAACGGTTTATCACAACTGTGCTTTGGGTTTTGAATGAGTGAGTTTATACAGCAGGCAAAAGCAAAAGAATAAATAGTGAGAAGCAGAGAGAGAGAGATGCAGCAGATAGATGGAAAAACATCCCCAAGTTGAGCACTCACAACCCCCATCAGAGATAACTGGAACAGTTCAATCAAAGGAAGGAACATCAAGTCAGTACTTACAATCATCCAGCAGAAAATGAGGGGGTGGGTATGATGAGCTAGAGTTCCCAACTGAGAAGGTTCCAGATAGAGTCTTCTCCATCATCCCCATGGATGAGCATCCAGCTTCCTGTTTCCAGTTCCATATGATGAGACAAATACTAGTAACCTCAACTAGAAATAGTTTACCTTCTAGCTGTTCTCAGAGACATAATGTTTTTAATGGTGTTTTTATTGTTTGAAAGTTTTATGCATTTATACAATTTAGACTGATATCAACCCACCATTACCTCCCTCCAACTCTCCCTAATACCCCTCTCTATCTTCCCAAAAATTCATATCCTCTTTTTATTTTATTGTTATTGTTATTAATAATGTCCTGAGTTCAATTAATGCCACTCACATGCACATGGGTAAGTGATTATCCATCGGAGCATGGGAAACCTACCAGCAACTACATCCCCTAAGGAGAGTGATTCTTCCTCTCTCAACAGCTATCAACTGTCAATAGCTCTTCTGACAGGGGTGGGGTCTCTTGAACCCCTCCCTGTCCAGACTAGAATTTGGACTGGCTTGATCGTGTGCAGGTCTTAGGCAGGGAACCACAGTTGCTTTGAGTTGATGCCTGCAGTGGCCATGTCATGTCCAGAAATCAGCATCACACAGTGCTCCTCGACGTCCACCAGCTGTTCTGTTCTATCTCTCCCCTTTTCCATGAAGTTCCCTGAGCCTCAGTGGTTGCTATAGGTGACCCATCCACAGCTTAGTACTCAGAGTTATTTATACTCAGTGTGGTGGTTTGGGTGATAATGTCCTTTTTTTTTTCCTTTTTTTTTTTTCTTTTTTGGGTATTTTTGACACAGGGTCTCCCTTTTAGTCCCAGCTGGCCTGGAGATCACTCTGTAGACCTGGCTGGCCTTGAACTCATGGAGATCTGCCTGCCTCTGCCTCCTGAGTGCTGGGATTAAAGGCGTGTGCCACCATACCCAGCGATAATGTCATTTATTTATTTATTTATTTATTTATTTATTTATTTAATTTATTTAATATATATTTTGTACAAGATTATCAAATCTAGACCCGTGTCCCCCATCCTATACCCCCACCCCACCATGTATTCTGCCAAACATGCTTTTCATCTCTTTCTCAGTCTTTCTCGATATTCTCCATGTGGAAGTTGACTGTTTTGAGCAGAAGTTCACTGTTTCAGTCAGTTCTTTGATGCAGTCCTTTCTGTTGTTGTTGTTGTTGTTGTTGTTGTTATTGTTGTTGTTGTTGTTTCCAGTATGCATCACTCCCAACTAGTTGGACAAAAGCTCAAGGGGCCGTGCACAAGAAATACTTACAACTAGGTAATTGGCACTAGCATCCACAGATGAGGGATACCATTCGTCGTTTGTTTTTCTGGGACTGTGTTACTTCACTCAGCATGATGTCTTCTAGCTCCAGCCATTTTCCTGCAAAGCTCGTGATGTCGTCTTTCTTTACTGCTGCATAGAACTCCATTGTGTAGATGTACCACATTTTCTCTATCCACTCGTCAGTTGAGGGGCATTTAGGTTGGTTCCAGCTCCTTGCTATTGTGAAGAGAGCTGCAATAAACATGGCCGTGCATGTATCTCTGTGGTGGCGTAAGTCTTGAGGGTACATGCCCAGGAGTGGTATGGCTGGGTCGGGTGGCAAGTTCATTCCAAGTCTTCCAAGGGTTCTCCACACTGCTTTCCATAGTGGCTGTACGAGTTTACATTCCCACCAGCAGTGGATGAGTGTTCCCCTTTCCCCACAACCTCTCCAGCACTTGGTATCATTTGTTTTCTTGATCCTAGCCAGTCTTATTGGAGTAAGATGATATCTTAAAGTGGTTTTCATTTGCATTTCCTTAATGATTAGTGATGTTGAGCAGTTCTTGAGGTGTTTCTCAGACATCTCTAATTCCTCACTTGTGAAGTCTCTGTTCAGTTCTTTGCTCCATCTATTGAGTGGGTCATTTGTTTTCTTTTTTCTTTGTTTTTTGAGTAGTTTATATATTCTGGAAATCAATGCTTTGTCAGATGTATCTGCAGTGAAGGTTTCCTCCCACTCTGTGGGATTTCTCTTCACTTCCTTGATTGTTTCTTTTGATGTACAGAAGCTTTTGAGTTTGATGAGGTCCCATTTGTCAATTGTCGACCTTAATTCTTGTGCAGCTGCTGTCTGATTTAGGAAGTCTTTTCCTACGCCTATGTCTTGTAGTCTGCTGCCAACTTTTTCTTCTATCACCTTCAGAGTTTGGGGTTTCACGTTGAGGTCTTTAATCCATCTGGAGTTGACTTTTGTACAGGGTGAGAGGTAGGGGTTTAATTTCATTCTTCTACAAGTGGTGATCCAGTTTTGCCAACACCACTTGCTGAAGATGCTGTCTTTTCTCCATTGTGTCTTCTTGACCCCCTTGTCAAATATGAGATGGCTGAAATTGTATGTGCACAAGTTTGGATTTTTGGTTTTGTTCCATAGGTCAACAGGTCTGTTTTTGTGCCAGTACCAGGTTGTCTTTATGACTATAGCCCTGTAGTATAGTTTGAAGTCTGGTATAGAGACGTGTAGCTCTTTTCACTCAGGGTTGTTTTGGCTATTCAGGGTCTTTTGTTTTTCCAGATGAATTTAAAGACTTTTTCTCCAAGCCTGTGAAGACATTCTTGGGGATTTTAATTGGGATTTCGTTAAATATATACAAGAGTTTGGGTAGAATGGACATTTTTACAATGTTAATTTTCCCGATCCATGAGCATGGGAGGTTTTCCATCTTCTGATGTCTTCTTCAATTTCTTTCTTTAAGCGTTTAAAATTTTTGTTGTAGAGATCTTTGGTGTCTTTGGTTAGGTTTGTTCCTAGGTATTTTATTGTTTTTGAGGCTATTGTGAGTGGGAGGTCTCCTTGAATTCCTTCTCCAGTTGCTTGTTCTTGTTGTAAAGAAAGGCCACTGATTTTTTTAGGTTAATTTTTTATCCTGCCACTTTGCTGAAACTGTTAATCATTTCTAGTATTTTCTGGTGAAGTTTTGAGCATCCCTTAAGTAAACAATCATATCACCAGCAAATAGGGATAGCTTGACTTCCTCTTTTCCAATTAGTACTCTTTAATTTCCTTTTCCTGCCTTATTGCTCTAGCAAGTGTTTCAAGCACTATATTGAAGAGGAGTGGTGACAGGGGGCAATAATGTCCTTATGTGCCAAGTATTTGAATATTTGTTCCCAGTTGGTGGCTCTGTATGCAAGGAAGCCACTCAGGGATGAGCTTAGAGAGTTCATAGCCTAGTCTCATGTCCAGTTTGTCTCTCTGCTTTCTGCACCTCCTTTAAGATGTGAGCTCTCAGCCTTCTGCTCATCTGCCTCCTGCCATGGCTCCTGTTTTAGTCACTTTTCTATCACTTGCTATAATAGAACCAGTAAAAACCAAGGGAATTTATAAAAGGAAGAGTTTATCTGAGCTTACAGTTCCAGGGGAATTAGAGTCCATCATGGCAGGAAGGCATGGTGGCAGGAGGTGCAGGAGCAGAAAGCAGAGGTTCACATCTTCAAGCAGGCACAGGAAGCAGAGAAAGTGACTGGAGATTGGCAAGGCTTTAAGAACTCTCTAATCCTGCTTCGAGTGATGTGCTTCCTCCAGCATGGCCTTAAGACCTCCCAAAACAGTGCCACCAACCGGAGACAAAATGTCCAAGTACTTGGAGCCTACGGGGACATTCTCATTCAAACCACCACACCTCCTCTACGTGATGGACTCTTAAACCGCAATACAGTTAAACTCATCCTTCTATAAGTTTCTTAGTCATGGTGTTTTGCCACAGCAATAGAGAAGTAACTAATACACCCAGCATTTTGACAAGTTATAATACCAGTTTTAATACCATCCCTTAGCTCTTTGCAGTTTTCCTTTTTCCTTGTTAAAGAGTTGAGGGGTCCAAGCTGACCCGGGACATGGGGTTTTGAAGGAGACAAAGAAGGACCACCTTGCTCTTAGTCTGCTTTCAACAGCCCAAACATATGACTATTTACCAATAGTACATTACAGTGTCTCAGAATTTCCTTCCTTTCAAGACTAGATAGCATCGCATTGTGAGACAATCCCACATTTTGTTTCTCCAGTCATCAATCAATGGGCACTACATTTGCTTTCACATTTTAGCTACTGTACATAGATGTGCAAATACCTGTTTGAAGCACTGTTCTTATTCTTGTGGTTATAAACTCAGAAGACAATGTGCTGGTGATGCTTTTTAATTTATTTATATACATTCTTATGTATATAAATATTCTATATTTAAGGTTTTGAAGAACTGCATACTATTTCCCACAACCATATCCTTTAGATTCCCATTAACAGTGCACAAGCATTCCTATTTGGCTTTGATTTCTGTTTTTTAATTTTCTAAATTTATAATGCCCTGAGTTCAATTAATGCTATTCATATGCACAATGGATAGTGAGGGACTATCCATTGGGGCATGAGAAACCCCAATAAGTGTTTTTGCCTGTGTGTATGTAAATGCACCCACAAATACAGTTCCTTCAGAGACCAGAAGGGAATTCCCTGTGACAGGGTTATGGATAGCTGTTCATCGCCATGTGGGTGTGAGTAACTGAACCTGAGTCCTCTGCAAGAACAGCCAGTGCTCTTAACCATGGAGCCATCTCTAACTCTGGCTTTGATTTTCTCAGTGGGGTCTTATACAGCCCAGGCTGACCTCAAACTCACTATGTTGCTGAGGCTGGCCTTGAACTCTTGAAACTCCTGCCTCCACCTCCTATATGCCAAGATTATAAGCTTGTGCCACCATACTGGGTATGAGTTCCAAGTTTTTGACATCTCCAGCAACATTTGTCATATATTCTGGAGTGGGCTTGGTTGTGTTGTTGTTGTTGTTTGGTTTGGTTTCTGATACTAGCCATCCTACTGAGTGAGAGTTGGTAGCTCATTGCGGGTTTGATTGGCATCTCCCCCATGACCAGTGATACTGCTCATCTCTTCATGTGCTTCTTGGCCATGTGTATATCTTCCTTGGTGAAATTTATATTCAAGCCCTTGGCTCATTTTTTTTACATGTTAATGTATGTGATATATGTGTATGCATGGCACAAATGTTTGCAAGTATGCATGTGTGTATATGTATGCTTGCATGCAGAAAACAAAGGTTAGCATCAGGTGTCTTCCTTGATCTCACTCCATTTTATTTACTGAGGTGAGGTATCTCACTGAACCCAGTGTATTAGTCACTTTTCTGTCACTGTGATAAAACCACCATGAGCAAGGGAACTTATAAAAGGAAGAGTTTATGTGAGCTTATGATTGACGGTTCCAGGGAATCAGAGTTCATTGTGGTGAGAAGCATGGTGGCTGGGGCTGGAGCAGCAAGCCAAGCAGAGGGTCACATCTTGCAATGAGCACAGGAAGCAGAGGGAGAGAGACTGGAGACAGCAAGGCTTGTTAAACTCACTAAGCCTGCCCCCAATGACCTACTTCTTCCAGCACGGCCATACCTTCTAAGACCTCCAAGAACAGTGCCACCAACTGGGGACAAAATATCTGAATACTTAAAGCCCATGGGAGATAGTCTCATTCAAAGCACCACATTCTACTCCCTGGCCCCCATAGGCTTATGGCCATATAAAATGCAAAATGCACTTAGTCCAACCTTAAAAGTCCCATAGTCTTTACCATTCTCAATTCTATTCAAAAGTATACAGTCCAAAGTCTCTTCTGAGACCCAGGCTGATCTCTTAACTGTAAGCTCCTGTAAAATCAAAAGGAAAATTACATACTCCCAACATACAGTGGAACCAAATACACATTCCCATTCCAAAAGGGAGGAATAGAGGCATAGTGAGGAAATACTGGACCAAAAAAAGACCGAAAACCAGCAGGGCAAACACCAAGTCCAGTAATTCCATGTGCAACTTCTGGGACTTGACTTCGAAAGGGCTTAGATGGCTCAGCTCTTCCAGCTTTGCTTGCAACATACATCTCTTTCTTAGGCTGGTACCACTCTCTGTATGCAGCTCTCCTTGGCAAATATCTCACAGCTCTGGCATCTCAAATGTCTTCTTGGGGTCTCCACTGCCAACTAGGCTTCACATTCACTATAGATCTGTACAATATTCACTATTAACAGCCACACCACCATTTCTACATTAGGCTGTCTTGAAATATCCTCCGCCAAAGACATTAGTCCACTGCTTTTCAACTTAGCATGAGGCAAGCATTTGGACTGTGGGCAAACTGCTGCCAGACTCTTTATCAAAATATCCCAGTTGCTGCCTAAGTCTTTATTTTCCTCTGGAACTACATTTTTTGCAGCAATGCTTTCTTCCAGGCTTCTACTAGAATGGCCCATTAAGCTCTGCTAACAGTAGTCAACAGCTTTTCTAGCCCAAAGTTCCAAAGTCTTCCACATTTCTCCAAACATCCACATGGTCAGGTTCTTCACAGCCAACAGCCTACTCTCTGGTACCAAATAACTGTATTAGTCACTTTTCTGTTGCTGTGATAAAACCACCATGAGCAAGGGAACTTATAAAAGGAAGAGTTTATTTGAGCTTATGAATGACAGTTCCAGGGAATCAGAGTCCATTGTGTCAGGAAGCATGGTGGCCGGGGTTGGAGCAGCAAGCCGAGGGTCACATCTCGCAATGAGCACAGGAAGCAGAGAGAGAGAGAGAGACACCAGAAAGGCTTGTTAAACTCACTAAGCCTGTCCCCAATGACAACGTACTTCCTCCAGCACGGCCACACCTTCTAAGACCTCCAAGAACAGTGCCACCAACTGGGGACAAAACTTCTGAATACTTAAAGCCCATGGGGGACATTCTCATTCAAACCACCACACCCAGAGTTTGTTAATTCAACGGGCCTACCTGGCTAGCTTGCCTGGGAATCTCCTCTGGAGTACTGGAATCACAGGGACCCACTATGCCTGCTTGGTTTTTATGTGGGTCCTGGGAATCTGAAACGTAGTCGGTCCTCAGGGCGCATGGCAGGTGCACTATCCACTGAACAATCCCTCCAGCCTCTTGGCCATTTTTTAATCTGATGGTGTGTTTTGGTGGTTTCCCAAAGTTTTAGGACTTCAACCCTAACCAGATGTATGACCTGCAAGCATGTTCCCATTCCGTGGTCTGTCTCCCACCTTGTCCAGAGTATCCACAGAAACTGAAGTCTCAGTTTTCACAAGTTCTGTGTATTTCTTATTTTTGCTGCTTATACTTTGTGTCACATTGAAGAAGTCCTTTTTGAACCCAATGTTGTCAATTTTTTGCTGTATGATTTTTTTTCCTAAAAGTTGTATTGTTTCAGGGCTTTGAACCATTTAGAGTAATTTTCATTTGGTGTATAGTTAGGCTACAGCTTTTTTTCATGTTTATATCCAACTTTACAATACTATCTGTTGAAAACATTGTCTTTTCTTCAATGTGATGGTCTTGGCATCCTCCCAAGTCACGTGACTGTCTATACAAAGGTCTCTTTCTGGGTGCTCTATCCTTTCCCTTTAGTCTGCATCTCTGTTTTTATATCAGTGGCCCACTGTTCTGATTTCTTTGTGGTAACCTTTGGAATCAGCTTGGTTCTTCCTTTCCAAGATGGTCCACTGGGGGAGTCCCTTGAGAATCCAAATATGACTCTTTTCAGACGGCACCTTTTCTTGCTCTTTGCCTTTGTTGTGATAATAGATAATATCATGTCCTTTCTTCAGGTTTTCCTTCCCAATCCTCTGTGTGTGGAGGGGAGTTACTGGGCATTAAACTCATGGCCTCGCACCTGCTAGGCAAGTGCTCTAACACTGATCCATACACAACTTATCCCTAACTCTCCTTTTACCTTTGTTTGGAAATAGGATTTCATTAAGTTGTCAAGTCTGGCCTTGAACTAACTCTATAACCCAAACAGGCCTTCAACTTGCAATTATCCGGCCTCAGCCTCCTGAGTAACCAGGATGTCAAGGCCTGCACTACCAGGTGAAAGTGGGCCTTCTTTTTCCTCCTGAGACTCAAATCATTCAAAATTCCCTCCATTTCCTACCACCAATGTCTCCCTGACCAATCCACCCACACCGATGTCCTTCCTCCAGTGTCCCTGTGCCCTGCACCTAAATGTGAACTTTCCATCAGTCTTTCTTATACACCATAATGTTCTTCCTCCTCCTATTTTGAGGCAAGTTCTTGCTATATAGACCAGGCAGTCTGGCTGGCTGTGAATCTTTGTCTCCGAGTATTGGGATGGTTTTCGTCTTTAAAACCGTCAACATCATTAATAAGTAACTTATTTCTAAGTTAATTCTTACATAGAGACTCTTTGAAACTCTCTCTCTCTCTCTCTCTCTCTCTCTCTCTCTCTCTCTCTCTGATAAGATTTCATGTAGCTCAGGGTGGCTCAAACTGGCTATATAGAGGAAGACCTTGAAATTTCTTCTGCCTCTATCTCCCAAGTGCTGGGATTGCTGATATGAATCACCACACCTGCTTTATTGGTACTGAGGACGGAACCCAGGATTTTGTGGATGCTAGGTAAGTACTCTAGCAACTGAACTACATCTCCAGACCACACAGAGAGATTTTGAGTAGTAAGTTTTTTTCCCCATTGTCACATCTATGAAGTGGAGAGATGTGTCTTAGAATTGGGGTCACCTGACAGCCATGGCCATAACTTTGATTTTTGCCTAGTTACATGAGTGATGGTATATCTTATGATCAACAATAGTTGTGTTTTAATGAACTGCAGTATATATATTCTTGTGTGTTTGCCTGCATGTGTTGTTCATTTATAAATCCTAAGAGAAGAGAGATCACTCAGGGCCTTTGTGCTCAGCAGGTATTTGATGAATTGATAGGAACTGATTGATGTTAACACATATCGATGAATTATAAACTAGTGGATACACTATGCCAGAACCTGAGCCAGAACTTTCCCTAGAACAGCTGCCAACACTCAAACACGCCCAATGAACAATCATTATGCTAGATAACATCTAGGCCTCAGTTGGCCTGTGCTGTCTGCCTGACGTAAGAGGATTTAACTTGCCTCACTCTTACAGGAAGAAGGTTCGTCCTGTCTCTAAGAACCTGGTGGCTTATGCTTTCTTTTCCTTGGCAAACAAGTGGCCTAGCCTTTGTAAATAGACTGCCTTTGTAAACTGAAATCTATACACATGAGGTCTTTCATTCTGTAAAGCATACTGTGCCATGCGGACATTACAGAGAAATCCTAGTGGAAAGTGGCATCAGTCTTTTCTCAAGTGGATTGACTTTGCCTATTAAGGAAACGGAACCCTTCTAATACACTTAGCAGTCTCTAGCTACTTATAATCATGCTGTCCATACACATCAAATAAAATGAATCTTTAATAAGCAGGAAATAAAATGTGCCCTCACAGGGGATATGGAGTTCCTGGTTTGCGTTCATCAACTGTGACGACCTGGGGCAGATTGAGCCCAATACAGATTCCTCAGCAGTGGCAGGGCTAACAGTAAAGGATTGTGGCTGACCACAAAGTGGGAGTCCCCACAAGCAAAAGGGGGGGGGGGTGGAAGCACAGGAGCCAGCTTTCATTTCTATCCATTTATGCTCTCCCCAAACTAAAACAGGCTGGCTTTGCAGTAGATTCTTTCAACATTTAAGGAATTCACTAATTATGTAAATAGATACCATAGAAAGTTTCTGCAAAGAAAAGGAAATGAAAGATTGAGAGATCCCTTATCTCTGAAGAACCCAAACTTTTGTAAATTACAATATAAATGGCACAATAATTTCAAATTGCTGTACAAGTTCTAGGTAAAGCACTGGGACTTGGCTTAGTGGTAGAGCACTTATGCAGCAAGTGCCCAAGTTCCATCCCCAGCAATGCAACAAAGAAAAATAGGGAGACCCTGCTTCTTGAGAAGCCCACTCCAACCATTTTGGGTTTTATTGACTGTCCTTTTCCTAGCCTGACTCATTTCTCTCTCTGTTTCGTTCCCCCTCTCCCTCACCCTCCTACCCCCTCTCCCCTCCTATGCTTAAATCTGGTTAACAAACTCCAACTTGCTTCATTAAAACACACACACACACACACACACACACACACATAGCACATAGAGCTAGATGACAGCTTAGTCAGTAAGACGTCTGCCTTACAAGCTTGAGGACCTGAGCTCAGATCCCCAGAACCCATGCAAAAAGCTAGGCATAGCAGTGTGTGCCTAGAACCCCAGCACTGGGGGAACCATGGCTAGGGGATGCCTGAAGTCTGTTGATCAGCCAGTGTGGCTGACTCAGTCAGCTTCAGCTTCAGTGAGAGACCTTGTCTCAAAGAAAACACAAAAAACTATTATAAAGGTGGAGAACAGGAGGCTGGAGAGATGGCCTAGCAGTTAAGAGCACTGACTGCTCTTGCATAGGACCCGGGTTCGATCCCCAGCACCCACATGGTGGCTAAGAACTGTCCGTAACTCCAATTCCAGGAGAACTCCAGTTCCAGGGGAATCCGAGACCCTCTTCTGACCTCCGCGGCATTGCACGACACAGGTGCACAAACTTACATGCAGACAGTACATTCATACACATAAATAAATAAAATAAAATAAAATAAAAAAATAAAGGTGGAGAACAATTGAGAAAAGAAAAAAACACACATGAGCACATGTATGAACACACACACCTGTACACCTGTACATTGACATACCTACTGCACTAACATGTATGTACACCACACACCATGCCCCCAACAACACACATTAGACATCCACACACAACCTTTTAAGCGACAATAACAAGGCCCAGCTTTCAGCACCCTCTGTGTGCCTGGCACTGACACTATAATCTAGGTCCTATTCACGCACTGTCACCACACCCCTACCTTAGTCATCTTCAGTCATACTGAAGGAAAATGGGCTCCACTAGGGGAAGCCACTTGCCTGATGGCAGAGAGCTGACGAGAACAGACCTGTGTCCCAAGCAATGTACCTACCACTTATCTGAGAGTTACTGAAGGAGGAATTACCAGCAAAGCTGTGCAGAGGCTTGTCCTGAAGCACCTCTGCTTGTTTGCCCATCAAGAGTGGCAGGAAGGAAGAGGAGAAAGAGAAAAGAGCCCCCGTGTGGAAGGGGCTGCTTTCAGCAGAGATCATGCAAATGGTAGGGAGAGCAGCGGGGCGGGAGGAAGAAAGGAGTGCAAGTTCACCGCACAGTCACCGTTTCTCTATCAGCGTTTCAACCAAGCTCTAGCCCGAAATCTCAAAGGCAGGACTCCATCCGCGCTGCATATCTACAGGCTTTTGTACTGTTTTTGTTCCTGAAATGATATGACACAACGATGCTTTACACGGCATTTGCATTGTGTTATGTACCATCCATGGCACGGCTAAGGTTTACAGAGGATACGAGAAGGTGCCGTGCAAACGCTGCCCAGCATAATAGAAAGCATCCACCAACTTCAGTATCCACAGGAAAAGCACTAAAAATAAGACAGGAGAAGGGAAAGTAACAGTTGATGCCCAGAAGCAAAAGACTGAAAGGGATCAGAGAAAGCATCGCTGCCCACCAGCAATGAGCAATGCAGGGAACAAGATCTCTGGGCCTCACCACAGGGCTATGAAGCGCTGTCCACCCCCTGCTGTGAAGGGTAAAGGTTGCTGCAGGCAAAGGAGTGCCCAGAGCTTACCCGTTCTTCCCAACCCTCCTCAGTACCCTGGGGTGAGCCAGCTCCCACCAGGGGACCCAAAGACATATGCCCTTCACGCCCTCCGCTGTACGAGGGTAGGCTCAGAAGCGTGCTTGACAAGATTCCAGAACCAGTTGGGTCATCCAGTAGGCTTTAAGGCTGTGCTTAATAGCCAGTCTTTAATTGAATGTGAGCTGAACTTGGTGGTTAACACTCATAATCCCAGCCCCTGGAAAGTCGAGGCAGGAAGATCAGCACGAGTTCCCAGAACATCCCGGGCTATGCTGTGAGTTCCAGGCCAGACTGAGCTATAGAATAAGATCCTGTCTAAGAGAAAATAAAAAATGGCGATGACCATAATAGTGATAAAAAGATGAACTCCAGCTCAGCCCTCCCTTCCGAAGGCTGTCTTCGTCCAATGCGCATCTTGGCTCCCATCCCATCCCCACCCTGGCCATCTCTACCACCACCCTGGCTGGACCGTGGCTGCGTTTGAATCCCAGCACTTAGGCATCTCTGGTAGGGTGTGTGTTAAAGACCAAAGCAAGAGCCACTGTCCAGCAGCGTGTCCATAGGTCCTGCATGTCCCAGCAAGCCTGAGCTCCCCCCACCTTTCTCTGCAGTAGTGGAGAGGGAACCTACTCTAAACAAGCACGGCAAGCTCTGTCACTAAGCTGTGTCCTCACCCTCCCACACACCTCCATTTTTTTCATCTTTTTACATTTTCGAGACAGGGTAGTACACCCTGGTGCTGAAAGGTGTCACCCATCAACTTGTGGCTATGTGTGGCACACTTCCACACTGTGCTTGCCAACATGACATACCCCACCTGAGCCTGCTGAGGGCCCTTGAAGCCGTGGTTCCCTCCAGAGTCACAGTAGTGTTCTTTTCTACTGAAAGTTCTCTCGAATGCTCACACACAATTCTGTAGTTCCCATGGATTTCTATTGGATCCATCTATATTCCTCCCATACTGGTCTGACTGCCTTTTCCATGATAAAAGGATGTGATACCTCTTAACAACAAAAGCTGGGCAGGCAAGATGGCTCAGCAAGTAGAGGTGCTTGCTGCCAAGCCTGATGACCTGAGTTTGAGTCCAGGAATCCACATATAGAAGCAGAGAACTGACTCTTCCCAGCTGTCCTCTGACCTCCGTATGTGCTATGGTACAAACACACGCACCCACCCACATACACATACACACATGATAAATAAATAATAAATAACTAAATAAAATAATATAATAAAAGCAAGAGCCGTAGTAAGTACATCTGAGGTGGATGTTCACAATGTACCTCTCTCAGAAAAGATTGCAGAGATGAAAGAGGAGATAAAGCTAATGCTTACTTGATTAAATTCACTGATGATATGGAAGGAAATGACTTTTATCAGTGAACCAGGAAAACTGATCTGAAACAAGAGGTAAAAACCCGTGACCATCCCCACAGTAGAGGACCAAGTGAAGGCCAGAACACACTGAAGTGGAACAGCTGGATGCCCTCCGAGGGAAGAGAAAAGAGAAACGGAAGCCTTCCCCACGGAAGGCAATCCAGGCAGTGCAAAAATCGAAAGGTTGAAGTAAAATAGGAAAGATTTTAGAATAGAACCCAGAAGAAAATCTTCATCATCTCAAAGTAGAAGAAAAGTTCTTAAAATAAGCGCTAATCATCTGAAAAAGACTTCAATACTTTACATTACAGAACTTCAACAAAAAACAGCGCACAGTAGGGACCTGAGCCGGAACAGAAAAGTCACACAGCAGCGAAAGTCCGATCCCTGGAAGATACAGATCAACTGTTAGACGTCAGAAAAACACAACCAATTGAAAACCAGTGTCAGCTTGCTTCTGCTTGTTTGTTCTCCAGCTCCTGTATGCAGCGTCTTCAGCAGGAGGGTCTCACCATCAAGGCCTGGTAGATAACCAAGAGCGGGGGCAATGGCCAGTGTTCAAGCTGCTACTGCCGTCAAAGCTTGTCTCATCTCTATTGGTTAGTTTTCATGGTGTAGAAGGGGCTATGCTTGCTGCTGGAAAAGAAAAGTAATCATCAACCTGGCCTGGAAAGATATGCCCTCTGGTACAAAGGTGGCACTAATATTATGGAAGTAACCAACTACTTTCTAATTGTAAATAAGGTCCACTTCATAAGATGGATACTGCCAGGCATGGTGGTGCACACCTTTAACCCCAGCACTTGAGAGGCAGAGGCAGGTGGATCTCTGTGAGATCAAGGCCAGCCTAGTCTACACTGTGAGTTCCAGACCAGCTGGGGATGTGGGAGACCCTGTCATATATATTTGATGGAAGCCATACTGACATTGATATCAGTCCTAGGAACCTGTGGCTAAACAGGACACAGGTCACAGGGGAGACCCTAATACTAATATTCTGCTAAACAGATATAGTATTAAACCGACTTTTTTTGTACTTTTAAGACAGGGTCTCCCTTTAGTCCCAGCCTGGAGCTCACTCTGTAGACCAGGCTGGCCTTGAACTCACAGAGATCCACCTGCCTCTGCCTCCCAAGTGCTGGGATTAAAGGCACACCACCATGTCCAGCTAAACTGACTCTTTTATTTTTTGAGACAGGGTCTCCCTGTAGCCCTAGCTGTCCTGGAATTCACTCTGTAGACCAGGCTGGCCTTGAACTCACAGAAATCCATCTGCCTCTGCCTCCCGAGTGCTAGGATTAAAGGCGTTCACCACCATGCCCAGCTTAAACTGCCTCTTAACAACTTATTGTTACACCCGTAGACTAATGCATCTCTCAACTGTCACAAGAGAAGTTTCCTTATGCAGCAGATTATGAGAGACTCACAACTGGCCAACGTCCAGAGACTACGTGGCTGTAGAGTGTCTACCCCTGAATAGGACACCTACATCATACTTCTGTCTCCTGTGGCTCAGGGATCATTGTGGAAAAGTGGGCAGAAAGCTTGTAAGATCCAGAGGTGGTGAGTGATCACAAGGAAACCGTTTTCCAAGCAGCTGGTCAGTTACTCATACAAACTCACAGCAATGGTGTGAGTTGCACAAGTACCATGTGAGCTCAAGCCAGACAAAAGCCCAGCATAGATGTGAGGAAGTAGATAAGAAACCCTAACCCTACCTGAGGAACAACTGGCAAGTGATGGCTGCTGGGAGGATGGAGCCAGTCTCCTAAGAGTGTGAACTCTTGCCGGGCATGGTGGCACTCCCCTTTAATCCTAGCTCCCAGGAGGCAGAGGCAGGCGGATCTCCATGAGTTCCAGGCCAGCCTGGTCTACATAGCTCCAGGCCAGTTGAACTCTTCCAGGCTCCAATGGATGGACCCACCATCCATCGTTTAAGGACCCAGATTTGACTCTCTAGGTTATAATATATGTACACACATATATAACAGACTACATAAAACATATAATAGCGTACCTTAATGGGATAGTAGGCTGGGATAGTAGGCAACCAGATGGGAGGAGGGATCTAAATCCAATCATATTATCTAAAATTTGCAAAAAATTTCAACTAAAAGGGGGGAAAGCTGGCAAAAGCTAGCCATGGTGGCACATGCCTTTAATCCCAGCACTCAAGAAGATCTCTGTGAGATTAAGGACAGCCTGGTCTACATAGTGAGTTCCAGGCCAGGTGAGGTTACAGGGAGACCCTGTCTCAAAAACACAAAACAAAAAAAGAATTCAAGCATTTTAAAGACAACATAGGGGTCTGTTTGCATAAGCTTGCTTCACATGTTTGCACAAGCTGCCTCACATGTATGCACAAGCTGCCTCACATGTATGCACAAGCTTGCCTCACATGTATGCACAAGCTTGCCTCACATGTTTGCACAAGCTGCCTCACATGTTTGCACAAGCTGCCTCACATGTTTGCACAAGCTGCCTCACATGTATGCACAAGTTTGCCTCACATGTTTGCACAAGCTGCCTCACATGTATGCACAAGCTGCCTCACATGTATGCACAAGCTGCCTCACATGTTTGCACAAGCTTGCCTCACATGTATGCACAAGCTGCCTCATATGTATGCACAAGCTTGCCTCACATGTATGCACAAGCTGCCTCACATGTATGCACAAGCTGCCTCACATGTATGCACAAGCTGCCTCACATGTTTGCACAAGCTGCCTCACATGTATGCACAAGTTTGCCTCACATGTTTGCACAAGCTGCCTCACATGTATGCACAAGCTTGCCTCACATGTTTGCACAAGCTGCCTCACATGTATGCACAAGCTTGCCTCACATGTATGCACAAGCTTGCCTCACATGTTTGCACAAGCTGCCTCACATGTTTGCACAAGCTGCCTCACGTGTATGCACAAGCTGCCTCACATGTATGCACAAGTTGCCTCACATGTTTGCACAAGCTGCCTCACTGTATGCACAACTGCCTCCATGTATGCACAACTTGCCTCACATGTATGCACAAGCTTGCCTCACATGTATGCACAAGCTTGCCTCACATGTTTGCACAAGCTGCCTCACATGTATGCACAAGCTGCCTCACATGCTTGCACAAGCTTGCCTCACATGTATGCACAAGCTGCCTCACATGTATGCACAAGCTGCCTCACATGTTTGCACAAGCTTGCCTCACATGTATGCACAAGCTGCCTCACATGTATGCACAAGCTTGCCTCACATGTATGCACAAGCTGCCTCACATGTATGCACAAGCTGCCTCACATGTATGCACAAGCTTGCCTCACATGTATGCACAAGCTTGCCTCACATGTTTGCATAAGCTGCCTCACATGTTTGCACAAGCTGCCTCACATGTATGCAGCAAGCTTGCCTCACATTGTTTGCACAAGCTGCCTCACATGTATGCACAAGCTTGCCTCACATGTTTGCACAAGCTGCCTCACATGTATGCACAAGCTTGCCTCACATGTATGCACAAGCTTGCCTCACATGTATGGACAGGGCTTCAGCACTACAAAAAAATCTAATGCTTGAGAAATGATATTCACCTTTACTACTCACAAAAAAAAAATAGTAATGAACACATAGTTGGTGGAAATTAGGGGGCTGTAGAGATGGCTCAGTGGTTAAGAGTGTCGACTGCTCTTGCAGAGGACCCGGGTTGGATTCCCAGCACCCACATGGTGGCTAAGAACCATCTTTAAGCACTTGGGAGGCAGGTGGATCTCTGAGTTCAAGACAAGCCTGGTCTATAGAGTGAGTTCCAGGCCAGCTAGGGCTATAGGGAGACCCTGTCCTCTAAAAGACCAAAAAAAAAAAAAAAAAAAAAAAAAAGATAGGCCACAGTGACTGCCAGAAGGTTTGTGTTGTGGACGGGCACATCGGGAGTTTTGTCAGTGAGGACTATTCTATTTCTTGATCTGTGTATTTCTTCCACAAGCCTTTGTTAAACTGTATAACTCAGTGCTTTGTGACACTTTTATATCTAACAAGGAAGAACATAAACATTCATTAAAAGAGTAGATCTAATGCAATCAGAAATATGCTTAACACACATTAAGTGCTCAGTAAAGCTAGCCATTGCACCAGGAGTAGTGTTCACTCCTATAATATGAATACATTGGAGGCTTAGGCAGAGAGAGGTTAGCCTGGACTCATGCAGCCTGCTCAGACAAGGAATGCTGTATTAGAATCTGGAGTCTTTTGCCTCTGATTTACATCACTGCCTCCAAGGGCCATGTGGAAGGGAGAAGGGCGCAGAGGGCCCCGCCATTCCTGAGGATTTATCATGGTTAACAGGGGAGGCAGAGACATTTTCTTCAGTGGCATAGCTACTCACAAGGTGTCCACACTCTTGTAAACAACTCTAATGAAACTGTGTGTTGTTAAAAAAAAAATGAGAGTAGGGAGTCTAGTTGGGAGGAGGAAGGGGAGGAGGGAAAAGAGGGTGAAGGAGGAAAGGGATGTGTGAATCTGATCCAAATACAATATGTGCATGTATGAAAATGGCCTAAGACTCATTATGTATACTTAGTATGTGCTAATTTAAAAAGAAAGAAAGAAAGAAAGAAGGAAGGAAGGAAGAAAGAAAGAAAGAAAGAAAGAAAGAAGAAAGAAAGAAAGAAAGAAAGAAAGAAAGAAAGAAAGAAAGAAAGAAAAATACATTTTTTTAAGACAAAGTCTCACTAGTTTCCCAGGTAGGCCTCAGCCTGTGAGCACAGGCCCGCACTACCAGGTCTACCTATGCGCTTTTTCTGTATCTTCCTGTCTATGAGCATGCATTCTTGTACCACAGACCGTTGTTTCAACCGTGGACCACATTACAGCTGTGACTCCATAAAATTATCATTATTATAAATTCCTGTCATCTAGATTTACTAACGTTCCACGTCTAGATACATTCACAAACACAAATATTTACTACCATCCTACAATTGCTAGGGAGCAGTAAGCAGTCCCCATAGCCTGGGTGTGTGAAGGTGAACTCTGTGAGGCTTGCACAATGATGAAACCGCCTGAGGATGCATTTTTTAGAAGGCGTTCTCCTCAAGCTACATGCAAATGGCTCGTTAATGATCAGGCTCAAGGCAGCGATTCATATCATGTCCTGGATGTCCCATTTACTGTGTGGCCTGAAACCAGGGTTAATCAATTTTCCAAGTCTCCATTTCCTCACTGGAAACCCAGAGATCCTGAGAAGCTCAATAGGAGGCCTGAATGAGTTTATGTATGTAAACGTTCTGATCAGTGCCTGGTTGGGGGAGAGCTCATAGGATAGATGGTGACTGAGCCAATTCTCTCTGTGCTGGAGGCTAGATAGTTAGGACTGGGGTGGGGTTTGGGGGGCGTGGGTGGCTCAGAGTCTCACTATATGGTACTCATTATGCAGTCCACACTAGCATTAACACACACATTCCTTCTAAATGCCAAGAATACAAGCATATACCACAAGGTCTGCTTTTACTACCATTGTCTCATTAAGATATAGATGTGTTTGTTAAACTAACACTCTGTAATTCAGAATGAACAGACTGGCAAATCCTTCTGGGTACAGAGATTGGCACGGAGCTCAGCACAATGAGTGCTTTGAGTGGACAAAGTGCGGCCTTTTCACCTCCCCCCAACACCAGCCCAAGGCCTTGCATAAGCAGATGTTCAATAAATAATTGGGTTGATTGCAAATGTGCTACTAAAGGTATTTGTAACCCATAAAGTAATGAAATACTGTGCACTGCCAATTACATTAAGTAGATAATGAACAGTACTGTTTACACTACTTTTAAAAAAAAAAAAAAAAGAATTTTATGCATCACAAACTTTGGTGTTTAAAGAAAAGACCCATTAAATTCTGTTCTAACATAATCAAACACAAGATCATTGCTTTTGTTCTGGACTGCTACATTGAGGAAGGACAGATATTGTCAACAAATATTTGTAGAACTTCATTACACACAAAGCACAAAGGTTCATTCAGATTCAGTCTAGGCCCTGAGATGCAATTCCCATCTAGACCACCAGGGGGAACGCCAGTTAAACACAATTTAGCTCTAGTAGTTATGTTGGAGAAAGGCGAGCTCCCTCAATATCCAGGCTCAGGGAATGAGCTACACAGTGCAGGCGACTCCTTCACTTCGGGCTCCCCTTGCTATAAATGTTGGGAGGACATGGGGATGTAACTCAACTGAGAAATCCTCTCTGGTCAGTTTGGCTCATGGCCAATATATGCATATATACATATATTTATTCTTGAAAATTGTCCCAAGCCGGGCATGGTGGTGCACACTTTTAATCCTAGCACTTGGGAGTCAGAGGCAGGCTGATCTTTGTGAGTTCAAGGCCAGCCTGGTCTACAGAGTGAATTCCAGGACAGCTGGGGCTACAGGGAAACCCTGTCTCGAAAAGGCCAAAAAAAAAAAAGGAAAGAAAGAAAGAAAGAATTGTCCCAAATCTAAATGAGAAGGAAACTTAAAAAAAAAACACATTTTCTTTATTTTTATTTCATGCGTATGAGTGTTATGTCTGCATATGTTTAAGTGCACCCATGTCTTGCAATGCCTGAGGAGGAAAGAAGAGGCTGTTGGATATCCTGGAAATTTAGTTATAGATAGTTGTTAGCTGCCATGTGGGTGCTGGGATTTGAACCCAGGACCTCTGTAAGAACAACCAGTGCTCCCAACCACTGAGCCATCTCTCCAGACCCCAAGAGGGAAACTTTTACAACTGAGCATTAAACTACATAGTTAACATTTAACTTGCCATCTACAAAATACTGACTATGGCAGGCGTAAGGAGCAGTCTTCTCAGTCTTACTGATCTTTACAAGATATCATTTAAAATGCCACGGTAGTAGATTATGCATAACTTATAACTGGTCATCTCAATCATCTCAGGAACACAGTTCCTGTGGCATTAAGCACTCTCACATGGTTATACAGCTGTCATCCCCATCTGTGTCTGGAACTTTCTTGTCTTCCCAAATTGAAATTCTATAACCACTACTAACTCTTCCCCACTCTCCCAGGCCCTGGCAACCAACATTTTACTTCATATATTTATGAATTTAACAATATTTTTGTTTTGCTTTTTGAGACAGGGTCTCACAAAGCCTGGGCTGGCCTTGAACTCCTGACCCTCCTGCCGATACCTCCCAAGTGCTGGGATTACAGGTGTGTGCCCAATGTCTGGCTTTTTTTTTTAATTCAGGGACTCAAACCAGCTCTAGCTGGCCTGGAACTCTCGGAAGTCCTTCTGCCTCTGTTTCTCAAGTACTGGGGTTATAGGCATGAAGTACCACACCTGGTTTAACATAGCAATTCTAAACACCTCTTATAAATTGAACCATACAGTATTTGTTACTGTCGTATCTGGCTTATTTCATTCAACATTTCTTCAGAGTTTATAGTGTATATTCATGTTCCTTTTTTAAAATTTATTTATTTATACATATATTTTTTATCAAATCTAGACCCGTGTCCCCCCCATCCCCCCACCCTCCAGAGCTCATGCATCCTGCCACACATGCTATTCATCTCTTTCTCAGTCTTTCTCAATATTCTCCATGAATTGGCTGTTTTGAGCAGAATCATGTTCCTTTTTTAAAAAAAAGATTTATTTTTAATTGTGTGTGTATGTGTGTGTGTGTGTGTGTGTGTGTGTGTGTGTAAATATCAGGAGATATCAGCCAGAGGATCAGGCCAGCCTGCGANGCAGTATAATCAAAGAACACAAGAACACTGAGATTGAAATGACTAACAAATATTATTATTGACTTCACCATTTTCACATGGATAAAAATCAGTGTTCAAATAGAAATAATAATCAACATTGATATACATTATAATTAAATTTAAAAGCACAGTAGGGGCTGGAGAGATGGCCTAGCGGTTAAGAGTGCCGACCGCTCTTGCAGAGGACCTGGGTTCAATCCCCAGCACCCACATGGTGGCTAAGAACCATCTGTATCTCCAATTCCAGGAGAACTCCAGTTCCAGGGGAATCCGAGACCCTCTTCTGACCTCCGCGGCATTGCATGACACGGGTGCACAGACCTACATGCAGACAGTACACTCATACACATACAAAAATAAAAAAAAATTTTTTAAAGCCACCACCTGTCCACACAACTAGTACATATTACATACATGCACCTCTGAGTTCCAGAAGAAAAAGAACTTCATACATGTCTTTACAAACTTTGTTTTCTTTCCCTTTGGAATAAGCTTAAATTTAGACCTGAACAAAAGTTAGTTCTTCATGGCCAAAAGACTGTTAATCAGAGAAGATCCAAACTTTAATAAAGCAATGAAGGTTTGTCCATGGGGTCTGCAAAATGGCCAGTGTGTGGACGGCTTTAGTGTCAACTTGACACACCTGGGTTGAGGGAACCTCAATTGAGGAATTGTCTCCATTGGACTGGACTGTGGAGTATTTTATTGATTGTTGAGTGATGTGGGTAGGTCCTGCCCATTGTGGGCAGTACCACCTCTGGTCAGGTTGTTGTGTATTGTGTAAGAAAGTAGGCTGAGCATAGGCAAGGGGAGCAAGCCCGTAAGCAGAGTTCCTCCATGGCCTGTGTTTAATCTCCTGCCTCTGGGGTCCTGTCCTGAGTTCCTGAGACCCAGGAGATGTCAGACAAACCTTTGGTCAGAGTGTTTTTTCACAGCAATTGAAGACAAACTAGAACAGCCAGACACCCAAGTTTGCCTCATTCCTGAAATAAACTCATTGTTCATAAAGGAAATTTGGGTATTTTCAAAATTGCTACCAAAATTCAGTCATCTGCATTTATTAACTATGCACTGCTCTCCCGTCCCCCTGCTAGACCCTGTCAAAACTGAGACAATAGACTAGACAGGGATGGGACTCTGGCTTGCTTAATGCCTTCTGTCCTAGGACTCTCTCTCAAGTAGAACCCGAAGCATGAGACATATTAAAGCTGTCACCCCTTTGGGGCAGCACCCTGATAACAGGTCCTGCAGGGATACAATTCCAGTCACCTCAGGTCAAGCCAAACCTCAAGTACAAGGTATATTTTTTATTTTTATTTTTTATTTTTTTTATTTTTTATTTTTGTATGTGTATGAATGTACTGTCTGCATGTAGGTTTGTGCACCCGTGTCGTGCAATGCTGCAGAGGTCAGAAGAGGGTCTCGGATTCCCCTGGAACTAGAGTTCTCCTGGAATTGGAGTTACAGACGGTTCTCAGTCGCCATGTGGTGCTGGGGATCGAACCCAAGTCCTCTGCAAGAGCAGTTGGTGCTCTTAACTGCTAGGCCTTATGTTGATGTTGACTCAATAGTATATGCAAAATAGCTGGTAACAGACTGTTATAATATGAGACTGATGTTTGTCATTATAGAATCAATGTTTCTTTTTTTTTTAATTTTTTTTATTATTTATTTTTGTATGTGTATGAATGTATTGTCTGCATGCAGGTCTGTGCACCTGTGTCGTGCAATGCCGTGGAGGTCAGAAGAGGGTCTTGGATTCCCCTGGAACTGGAGTTCTCCTGGAACTGTAGTTACAGACGGTTCTTAGCCGCCATGTGGGTGCTGGGGACCGAACCCGGGTCCTCTGCAAGAGCGTCGGTGCTCCCAACCGCTAGGCCATCTCTCCAGCCCCCAGAATCAATGTTTCTTTGTATCATTAATGTACTTAAAACTCTATTTATTATAGCTTAATATGTGAATATGCATTTCAGTAATTGAGGATCACACAGATTTTATTGTTTAATAGTTATAAATGGACATAGTTTTCATCTATGTTTGGCCTTTGAAGATAATACATCAACTAGAAATTCTTTTGTCCATAAGCAACAAAATATCTAAGTTGAACAAATCTTGAAGTCACTGCATCCCAAACCTATGAAAATTCATCAGGATATTTTAAAGAAGTAGCCATTGCCTGAAGACAGGGAGACAGCATGGATCCAGTGGGCCTCCAGAAATGTCACTCTCTGAACTTGGCATCTATGCCTTTCGTGAGACTGGCCCACGCTCTTGTCCACACCCTTGATACAGTCCAGACCTGGTGCTACCAGGGGAGTTCTCTGTGCTCTGCCGGGACTTATTTGTGCCTTTAAGCTAACAAGCATTTGCTTCAGTGTGACCTTGTACCTATAGTCTCATTATGTGCCACGCATTGGGTGACTTACTCACATGGACAAGCTTTTTTAAAGAATACACAGGGGGCTGGAGAGATGGCCTATCAGTTAAGAGTGGCAACTGCTCTTGCAGAGGACCTGGGTTCGATCCCAAGCGCCCACATGGCGGCTGAGGACTATCTTTAACTCCAGTTCCAGGGGAATCCAACAACCTCTTCTGACCTCTGTGGCATTGCATGACACGGATGCACAAGCCTACATGCAGACAGTACATTCATGCACATGCAAAATAAATAAAATAAAAAATAAAGAAAAATAAAGAACACACAGAAACATGTTGAAGATGATTTGGGAACCACATACATACTCCTCTTGCAAAGTAAGTTGTACTATCACTATGCTAAAGGTTGTGTAAGTGTTGATTGCCAGGAAGAGGAATAAGAAGTGTTACCTGGGACTGGTTAAGAGCACTTGTTGTTCAGTCCCCAAGACCCATATGGTGATATACAACTCCAGTTCCAGGGGACCCAAGGCCCTCTTCTGGCCTCTACAGACACTGTGTACACATGGGTGCACTTATATACATGCAGATAAAATACTCATACAAATAGAATTTTCAAAAAGAATACTTACTCGGAACCAGGAATATGACCCAGATTCTGGCCAGCCCAGAATTCCTGTGTTGTGTTCATTTGTCTTTTCTAGTGCCAACCACCCAGACGACAAGATGGACTAGGGGATGCTACAGAGAATCGTGGGGTGTCAACAAATACCCCACCAGCATTGGAAAAATCTGGCTCACTGCCCTGTTTGTTTTCACTTCATGATTCTTGTGGGAACCACAAGGACATGTGGTGAGATGAGCAAGCTGATCTTTTTTTAATAAATTAAAAAAATTTTTTTATTTATTTTTGGTTGTGTATGAATGTACTGTCTGCATGTAGGTTTGTGCACCTGTGTCGTGCAATGCTGTGGAGGTCAGAAGGGGGAGTTGGATTCCCCTGAAACTGGAGTTAAAGACGATTCTCAGCCGCCATGTGGGTGCTGAGGATCGAACCCGGGTCCTCTGCAAGAGCAGTCGGCGCTCTTAACCGCCAGGCCATCTCTCCAGCCCGCAGCCCGCAGGTTGATCTTATTTGCAACACTGTCCTAAGTACTTTCCCACCTCTAACATGGCTGCTGTGATCTCCATGTCCATGCCAGCCCTCCCGATGGCAATGCCTGTGGACTACCAGAGACCTGAAAAGAAAGGGAAGCTTATGAAGGGAGAGATAAGGAAGGACATCCAGCCAGAAAGCCAATGGTTTTTTGTTTGGTTGGTTTTTGTTTTGGGGGGGTTTTTTTGTTTTGTTTTGTTTAATACTGATTTTTAAATTTTATTATATATATTTTTTGTACAAGATTATCAAGACTTTATTGATGCAGGGCCCCTCAATCAAACCCAGAGCTCCTTGATTCTGCGAGAGGAGGCTGCCAGTCTGCTCTGGGAATCCCATCTCAACTTGCCCAGTGTGGGGGAGCATAGGCTTCAAAAACGACCGCTCCGATTTTTTTTTTAATTTTATTTATTTTTTATGTGTATGAATGTACTGTCTGCATGTAGGTTTCTGCACCCGTGTCCTGCAATGCCGCAGAGGTCAGAAGAGGGCGTCAGATTCCCCTGGAACTGGACACAAGACCGGTGTCCCCCACCCTACCCCCCACCCCACCAGAGCTCATGCATTCTGCCAAACATGCTTTTAATCTCTCCTTCTCAGTCTTTCTCAAAATTCTCCATGTGGAAGTTGACTGTTTTGAGCAGAAGTTCACTGTTTCAGTCAGTTCTTTGATGCAGTCCTTTCTGTTGTTGCTGTTGTCGTTGTCAGAAAGCCAATATTAAAGGGTCCTTGTGGTGGATCTACATAACCAGTATCTTCTGGGTCATCACATATGTCTTTCACATCATGTTCCTGACTCTTCATGCAGCATCTACTGAACTACGATGCAGCATTTTGTCCTGGTAAGGTAGATCCTTCATTTCTGGATTCACAGAAAAAACTGACTTTACTGTGTTCATGTTTTCTGTATCTGGAATTTGTATCCTGATAAATATCATAGAATTATTTAATTTGTTCATTAAGATATTGTTCAGGAAATGCCAGGGAGAAATGTGACAGTAGCACAAGCATGAGAACACAGTTTAGAAACGCAGATGGCCTAGCGATTGAGTGCCCACTGCTCTTGCAGAGGACCCAGGTTCGATTCCCAGCACCCACATGGCGGCTGAGAACCGTCTTTAACTCCAGTTCCAGGGGAATCCGACGCCCTCTTCTGACCTCTGCGGCATTGCACGACACGGGTGCAGAAACCTACATGCAGACAGTACATTCATACACATAAAAAATAAATAAAATTAAAAAAAAATCGGAGCGGTCGTTTTTGAAGCCTATGCTCCCCCACACTGGGCAAGTTGAGATGGGATTCCCAGAGCAGACTGGCAACCTCCTCTAGCAGAATCAATGAGCTCTGGGTTTGATTAAGGGGCCCTGCATCAATAAAGTAGAAAGCAATCATCAAAGAAGACACATCAACTTCCAGCCTACACACATACACACATATACACAAGTCTTCTCTCTCTCTCTCTCTCTCTCTCTCTCTCTCTCTCTCTCTCTCTCGGGTCTGTACTCATGGAAACATACATGTACCCGTCACACACAAAACAAAACACTAAGAACAACTCTTGTCTCCCTAGTTAATCTCTACAAATGCAGAACACGGGGACAGTGCACAGCAGGTTGATGAGCTCCCACTTACTCCCCTGTGTCTCGGGGTGGAGGAATTCCTTCAGATAATCCCCTCTGAACTCCACACACTTATTCTTCACTTTGCCTGTTCATTTCCAATTAAAGAAGCTCTTACCTTGGGGCTAGAGAGATGGCTGCTTTTGCAGAGGACCTGGTTTCAATTCCCAGCACCCAATTGGCAACTAACAACTGACTATAATTCTAGTTCCAGTGGAATTCATTGCCCTCTTCTGACCTCCACAGATCTTCTGACCTGACACAGGCGCACTTACACACATGCAAGCCATACACTCATACACATAAAATAAAAAGTAAAAATTCAAAAGAACCTCTAATCACCTAGCCTAGAGTGTGCTCTTAATCTCACTCATCTAGAAACTCCAGCAGCACCCTGGTAAATGACCGCTGGCTGTGTCTCCCTTTCTGCAGCAGTAGATACGGCTGCCCCATCCCCTCTGCAGACTTGGACAAATCTCCATGCCTCTTTCTGGACTCATAATAAAAGGAACATGTTTTCACTACTGTTTTGAAAGACAGCTTCCAAATGTATGACACACATATCTACAACATCTGGAAGATTTCCAGACCTATGGCCTATAAAGTCTCCATCACTGGAGACTTACCATGAACACCTCCTTAATAGTACCATTCCTCTCTGCTAATCAGACAGCCTTTCTCTAAAGGTCTCCAGGTGGGACAATTAGACACCGCTCCAGTCCTGACATTACTATCAGGCTCATCTCCAGTTACCTCTCCCATCAGGTTGACCCCTTAGTCTCACCCAGGAGAACTCGTCTTTGCATCTTTCAAGCTGTGTATCCATTTCTCTACAAGACAGCTCAGATACCACCAGCTTCTTTTACTACTGGGCCTGTCCAAGCTCCCTCACCAGTTTTCCCTTTAGCTTCCAACAACTAGATCATCCACACAAACCTGACTGAGACACTCCCCAGCTCTGACATCTCTAGATACACAAGCACTTCCTTTTATGCTTCAAGCCATAACCCTGCTCTCACACTTTAACCCTTGACAGGGCAGGTCTAGCTGGTTCTCTGTCTAGGAAAACTGCCTCTGTTCAAACAGGACATGTCTTCTTCTGTGAGCCCTCAGCCTCTCTCTCCGCCTCCTCACTGACTGGACTGCAACTTACACCCTAGCATGTTTACCACAAGTATACACGCGGCTCCTAAATAGCCAATGTTTCCCTGTCCTCTTAACTGACCACACATGCAGAAAAAGACTCCATTCCAACTCCCCTTGTGGCCCTAGGAGTAATTGTGGGTGTTAACACAGGATGGGAGGTTTGTCACCTCTATAATGTGTCATCATTCTTTATCCCAAAACATGCAAGAATGCCTTGATGAGATTTCTGAAAGCCTAATCAAAATCCCAGATCAGGTAGACTCTGTAGCAGGAGCCACAGTCCAAGATGGGGGAGACCCAGATCTCTTGACAGCACAAAAAGGGGGACATTACCTCTGTTTTAAGTATGCTGCTTCCGTGTAAATCCATCCTGGTCTGGTCAGAAATACAGCAAAGAAACTAGCCACCTGTGCTTTAAGAATCAGATCTAAGCATCAGATCTAAGCAGGCAGATGGTTTCAAAAGTCCTCCTGGGTCTCCCAGTTCATGCCTGTCGTCGGGTCCTTAACGTTCATTTTGATTCTCAAGTCCATCCGCCCCTCGTTATCTGTTAACTCAGTTCATCCAGCTCACCGTCCAACAAGCTAGAGAGACTCCCACAGTCAATACATGCCTTCATGATACTTCTGACCCAGACACCCCAAAATGGGGATGCTCCCTTCCACCACAACGCTCAGCACAGCAGTAAGCCGTCAGTGGTGCCAATACAAGGCCCACTGCCTCATAAGCCTCCTCTATCTCCCTTGCTATAAAGTTTTCCCTGTGTTTCTTTTTTATGAGAACAAAAGGCCAGAAAATGTTAGATCCCAGGCCAAATGCTGCTCAATTCACACCCATCTGGAGCAGCCTCTCCACTCTCACAACTAACCCTAATTCTCTCTGCTACAGAGACTTAACTAATTATGGAATCACCCTATAGTGATTCCATAATTCTCATTCCCTCAAAAGGGTTTAGTAAGCTCTCCAGTAATCCAGCCCTAGGAAATCGATAACCCCCTCCCTGCTGCGATTCTGTAATTCTCACTCTCCCCACACTCTGCATCCCTCTCCAAGTTTTCCAAGCTTCCAGGCAATCGGTCCTTAAGCACTAGAAAAGGAGCATCCATGTCAACTGAGTGTCCCCTGTCTCCTTGAGTGCACTGCATCATCTAAGTCACACATGAACAAGTCTGCTTCCACACAGAGCAAGATCCCCATCCCCTCTCCCAAAAGCCTTAAAATGGGCATCTTTGCTCTTTCTAGGAAGTCCAAAGTTCTTGGATTTCTCTTTGGATCCCACCATTCTGTGTGGCAGTAATAATCTTGTGGCCTCCAGGGATGATCTATGCAAGATCCCACTATTGACCTTACGTATATAACCTGTAGTTCAACCTTAGTCTTCCCAGAAGAGGAAGACAAGAAAATAGAGACATTTTGTTCCAGCTGTTAGCTGCACCTGACAAGGAGCAGCTCGCTCGACGGTCTCCCCACATAATAACATCTGCCCCTCATTTTCATGATGCCCTTGCTTTCATGCCCTCCACTGTGGGCACTAGCCTCAGTTTCTTTCATGTACTCTCTCTCCTATCCTTGTCTTAATCTCCACCCCCTTCTTCACTTCTTTTCCTTAATCCCTAAAGCTACTCAGGAGTAAAGACCCGCATGTAACTCCTGCTTCCACTCCCACATGACACATATAATTTAACCCGCTTTTGAAATGTGGTGAGACATAATAATTACTGTCATTTAATATGTCATATACTTTAGTAAAATATTTCACAAGTAATTTTTTGGCAAGGAGAACGTTCTACTGTTTTATTTGTTTATTATTACTGTTACTATTACTATTATTTTGTTTTTGGTTTTGTTTTGCTTTATTTTGAGACAAGGTCTCACACAGAAGCACTGGCTGGCCTATGTAGACCAGGCTGGCCTCTGCTGAGATTAAACAATGTATGCCACCACACCCTGCTAGTCCTGCTATTTTAAATAAGCATTCTGTCAAATGACATTTATAATAAGGTTTATGGGGGGCGCTGGAGAGATGACTCAGCATAGGAGCACTGGGTGCTTTGCAGAAGACCTGGGTTCAATTCCCAGCATCCACATGATAGCTAACAACCATCCATAACTCCAGTTCCAGGAGATCTGACACTCTCTTCTGATCTCCTTGGGCACTGCATGACTTGGGTAAACTTAAATACATGCAGGTAATACACTCATACACATAAAATTAAAATAATAATTTTTTAAATAATAAGTTTTCTCTGGCCAGGCATGGTGGTGCACATCTTTAATCCCAGCACTTGGGAGACAGAGGCAGAGGCAGATGGATCTCTGTGAGTTCAAGGCCAGCCTGGTATACAGAGCGAGTTCTAGGCAAGCTGGAACTAAAGGGAGACCCTGTCTCAAAAAGACAAAAAAAAAAGTCATAAAAAAATAATAAATGGTTGCCGGGTGTGGTGGTGCACGCATTTAATCCTAGCACTTGGGAGGCAGAGGCAGGCGGATCTTTGTGAGTTCAAGGCCAGCCTGGTCTACAGAGTGAGTTCCAGGCCAGCTGGGGCTACAGGGAGACCCTGTCTTGAAAAGACCAAATAATAATAATAATAATAATAATAATAATAGGGACTAAGGCTAGGGACTTACCTTAGTAGGTGATGTGTGCTGTCTTGACCTCACTAGTACCTGAGTTCCATCCCCAGAACCCATGTAAAATACACACACACACACACACACACACACACACACACACAAGCCAGGCATTGTAGCCCATGTGTTAATCACGTCACGAAGGAGACAGAAACAGGAAGATCTCTGTGTTTCACTGGACAGTCAGACTAGCCTGCTTAGAAAGTTTCAGACTAGGGAGAGAGACTGTCTCAAAAAACAAAAACATAAACAAAAATGACGACACCCGAGAAGTGACACCTGAGGCTATTCTCGGGCCTCCAAATGCACACACACACATGCTCGTTCATCTGAACACAAATGCATATTACACTCTCTTACCTTCCTTTTGAGCATTTAATGTACTTTCTCCTCCTTGATCTTAAACTTTGGAAAAAGGACCTGTGCTCTTTGGTCTGAGTTGCTTAACAATATTCAGCTAAAATTCAAGTCAGTAATGAGTGCCATATGGATTTCCAAATCACTTACCCAGAAAAACGTTGTTTTCTATTTTAAGATCAATTAGACTGAAACAATATAAAAATATGCATTAAAAATAAAACAATGGGGGCTGGAGAGATGGCTCAGCAATTGGGAGCACTGGCTGCTCTTGCAGAGGACTTGGATTCAAGTCCCAGCATAGCAGCTAAAATCATCCATAGCTCCAGTTCCAAAAGGTCCAATGCCCTCTTCTGTCTTCTGTGGGCATTGCACGACATGGGTGCACATATATATGTGCAGGCATAACACTCATAGAATAAAAATAAACAAATCAAATAAATAAAAATGGAACAGTGAATAGAGACTCTCATACATGCTTACTAATCAAGTCTGATGTTTAACAGCAGGAGCTGTGTTATGCTGACTGGAATTCCAGAGGAGACAGATTCATAGCCAATGTGCTGGTCAAATGAGCAGATGTGGTTCTCTGCTCATTTTGTCCAGTGGTTTTCCGCTAGACTTTCTCCCAGACACATCCTTCCCCTATACTTACCCTCCTAACTGTCCCATTCATAAAGATCATCCCTGAATTATATTTCTTTTTATAATTTTATTTGTTATTTTTATTTTATGTGTGAGTATATTGCATACATCTGTGTAAGTGCACCCCTGTCATGCAGTACCTGAGGAGGACAGAAGAGGGCGTCAGATCCCCTGGAACTGGAGTTACAGACAGTTGTTAGCCACTATGTGGGTGCTGGGACTCAAACCCAGGTCATCTGCAAAAACAGCAAGTGATCTTAACCACTGAGCCATCTCTCCAGCCTCCTGAATCCATATTTCAATTCACCCTACTGTCCCCACTGTGATTAAAACTCTGATTATTCTCTGAACTAAGAGAATCTATGTTCTTACATGAAGAAGTGATGATGTTGACTGATTACATGTGCTTTTGTACAAATTACAGCATTTATCCTCCTCATATCCATTCTCAGTGTTTAACAGCCTACCACTTGGCTGATGCTCAGTAACTGTCAATTAGGTAAGGTCATAACAATTAATAATCTGCTTGGATGACTTCAGTACCAATAGCTGTATTCTAATAGTTCAGTAGTTTTCTATAATTAAGAACCACATAGTGGCAAGGGGTTCTGGAAACTTTGCTATATCCTGCCCTGATACTGGCTGACACCAAGTAAAGTCTTGGGTACATTTTTTTATTATGTTTCCTGAATCCCCTTGTTGAAAAACAAAAGATAAAAGATAGGTTTGGGTGATATTATCTGGAGCATAACACCAAAGGCAAATCTGGAAGGCATCATTCCTTCTGTAACTGTTCTCTAACTCAGAATTATTGGAGACAATTACAGACCAAAATGAATAAGAATGTTAATCCTTGCTATGTTGACTGGCAATAGAAAAATCTCAAAAATATTATTAGACTTCTTTGTGTGTGTGTGTGTGTGTGTGTGTGTAGACAGAGAGAGAGAAATATGCTAGTGTGCAGATGCTCATGGAGGCCAGGAGAGGGCGTTGTGTCCACTGGAGCTGGAGTTCCTCACAGGCAGTTGTAATCCACCAACAAGGGGTTCTGTAATTGAATTCAGGTCCTCTGGAAGAGCAGTACATGCTCTTAACCACTGAGCCATCTCTCTAGCCTTAGAACTTAAAGTTTTTGAGTCACTAGGAGTAATATTTCTTTAGCATGAATAAAAATTCAGGAGTTGGCAGCGGGGCTGCCCATGGGCTGGGGTGGGGATGTGCCGTCGTGGGGTGGGAGCCAGTGCCATTGGCAAGAAGAAGCTCGCAGAGGTCAACTATAACGAGAGAGGAACTGTACTGGCCGAGGACCAGCTGGCCCAGATGTCAAAGCAGTTGGACACGTTCAAGACCAACCTGGAGGAATTTGCCAGCAAGCACAAGCAGGAGATCTGGAAGAATTCTGAGTTCCAAGAATAGTTCCAAGACATGTGTCCTACCATTGTGGTGGATCCTCTGGCCTCTGGAAAAGGGTTTTGGTCTGAGATGCTGGGTATTGGGGACTTCTATTATGAGCCGGGTGTCCAAATTATTGAAGTGTGCCTGGCCCTGAAGCATCGGCATGGAGATCTGATAACTCTGGAGGAGCTACATCAGGGGTGCTGACAGGTTCACTCAAGATGTCAGCCAGTAGGTCTTCCCCTCCATCCTCTCTTGGACTACTCAAGAACTTTTCTGGGGGAGAGACAGGGTCTCTATGTAGTCCAGGCTGGTCTGGAACCTCACTATGGAGCCCACACTGGCCCAGAACTCCGGATCCTCCCACCCATCTCCACCTCTGGAGTGCTGGCGGCATACCACAGTAGTTGGCTAGAATGATTTAAACAAATCCGGCTTGCTGGGCGTGGTGGCACAAGCCTTTAATCCCAACACTCGGGAGGCAGAGGCAGGCAGATCTCTGTGAGTTCAAGGCCAGCCTGGTCTACAGAGCGAGTGCCAGGCCAGCTTGGACTAAAGGGAGACCCTGTCTCAAAAATACCAAAAAATAAAAATAAATAAAATAAAATAAAAATCCTACTTGCCAGGAGTGGTGGCGCACACCCTTAATCCTAGCACTCAGGAGGCAGAAGCAGGTGGATTTTGTGAGTTCAAGGCCAGCCTGGTCTACATAGTGAGTTCCAAGACAGCTGAGGCTACAGGGAGACCCTGTCTCAAAAAGACAAAAAAAAGGAAAGAAAGAAAGAAAGAAAGAAAGAAAGAAGGAAGGAAGGAAGGAAGGAAGGAAGGAAGGAAGGAAGGAAGGAAGGAAGGAAGGAGTAAAGAGAGAGAGAGAAAGAAAGAAAGAAAGAAAGAAAGAAAGAAAGAAAGAAAGAAAGAAAGAAAGAAAGAAAGGAAAATATGTGTAGCTCTCAAGAGCCTCAGTAAATCACTAGGACAGTCAGTAAAAGGCATGTTAAAGGCATACACACATCTTAGAGATCTATGCACAAATGCTCACAATACACACAAATGAACACAACTTCTGAACAAAACTGAAGTATGAATGGAACCCAATACCATATTCATAGTGGACATTGCTCAGTAGCCTGTAAGAGTAAAATTACCACCTGAGCATCTTCTTCCTCTGGTTACTTCATAGACCTCATTCTGTGAGTGGCCTGTCCCTCACACCTGAAGGGTTTTCTCTGCTGTTTTCCAGGGCTCCTCATGCTCTGAGGCTTGGTATACCGTGTGAAGTCTTCGTTATGATTCTCCCTCCCCACACTCCTGCTGCTTCCTTAGGAGCTATTCCAGCTCTCTTGATTCATCCACAGATTTCTAACCTCTTTAAATGTAAATTATTTCTTCATATATCTAATCCTTTTGCTCATGAACAGGATGTAACTACATCACATCACTGCCGTGTGTAAGTGACCCTTTATTTTACGCTATAATTATCTGACTTCATACTATGTTCTGAACTTAGAATTTAAAGAGTGTAAACAAATGTGTCAGGGATGGCCTTTCAGAGGCAATGGCTGATGTGGCTTCTAAAGAACGAGTTTAGCAAGACAGGCAGCAGGAAGTACACGCCAGGTGAAAGGTAGTACTGAGAAGCAGAAAGCAGTACGTGGCAGGTGTGCCTGTCTGCACATACAGAGCTAGTCGAGCAGGGTAGCCACGGTGTGTTTAGTAGGAACAGAAAAACATCAGGAGAGGAAAGGGCTAAAGATGGAGGGTGCGGTATGAGGGAAACTGAGAAAGTTTTATAAGTAAACTGTACAATGCTTGGACACTAATGATGGAGAGATTTATGCACATATTTGAGACAGTTCACACTAACCGTGGGCAGGTTCCAATTGTAAGTGGCCAGAGTACCTATAGAGAAAATGATTTGTTGGAAGACAAAAAGTATTTTCAGCTGGGCGTGGTGGTGCATTCTTTTAATCCTAGCACTTGGGAGGCAGAGGCAGGTGGATCTCTGTGAGTTCAAGGCCAGCCTGGTCTACAGAGTGAGTTCCAGGACAGTCAGAGCTACAGGGAGACCCTGGCTCAAAAAGACAAAAAAAAGTATTTTCAACATAATGCTGTTCCAAAACTAATTGTCAAAAGTCTGCCTATCATTAATAATATCCTAACTTTAGGTACCAGCTGCCTCTTCACCTCTTTACTCAAAGTGTTAGACTCCCTCATCCCCTAGGAAATTAGAAGGCTGATGCCGCATGTGGCTTCTCATCCCCTTATTCATCTGAGGAAACAAAAAGTTATTCCAAGAAGAAGCTCCATTGCACCAAAGTTGGTTTACTACAGAAAAGATCATTCTACCTATAGAAGAAAAGCTTAACCCTTAACAACCCTCTAGGATCAATTCCACGCAGGATGGTAGCTACCTCCTCCCCAGCTAATCTTCTCTCACAACTAATTGAAGTTTCCACCCTTATCAGAGATCTCGAAGTTACCCAGACCTGCTGTGTATATCAGTGATCACTGCCTTGTGGCCCCAGGGAACCAGAGGTGAATCAGTAACCCATCTTTCCAACTCATCAAGCCAAAGGACAAATCTATAAGCAGGATGGGAAAACTGACTTTACCCACATGACATCTGTTTAAAAAGACTAAGTACTGGGGGCTGCAGAAATGGCCTAGCGGTTAAGAGCGCCAACTGCTCTTGCAGAGGATCCAGGTTTGATCCCCAGCACCCACATGGCGGCTGAGAACCGTCTGAAACTCCAATTCCAGGAGAACTCCAGTTCCAGGGAATCCGACGCCTCTTCTGACCTCTGTGGCATTGCATGACACGGGTGCACAGACTTGCATGCAGACAATACATTCATACACATAGAGAAAAAAAAAATTAAAAGACTAGGTATTTACTAGTCGTTAAAGATATTTTCTCAGGGGGCTGGAGAGATAGCCTAGCGGTTAAGAGCACTGACTGTTCTTGCAGAGGATGCGGGTTCGATCCCCAGCACCCACATGGCGGCTAAAAACTGTCTTTAACTCCAATTCCAGGAGAACTCCAGTTCCAGGGGAATCCGACACCCTCTTCTGACCTCCACAGCATTGCACGGCACGGGTGCACAGACTTTCATGCAGACAGTACATTCAGACACATACAAAAGTAAATAAAATTTTTTTAAAAAGATACTTCCTCAGGGTGGGAAGAGCTTTTCAGTGCTCTGAGGGGCTGATATGGCAGCCGACATTGTAATCAAAGAGATAGTGTCTAGGTTTGGGCATCCCACCTATCTAGAGTCTAATAATGGCCCCATTTCATATCTAAAGTTACTCAAGGAATCTGCAAGGTTCTTCACATTACATATAAGTTACCTATCTCCCATGGACCTCAATCATCAAGCAAGTTTGAGAGAATAAATTTATATGACAAACACAAACTAATTAGATTCTTCTTCTCCCCATATCTCTCGAGAGACTCTATGCAGTTCCCTGAGCTCCCCAAGGCCTGTATCCTTTGGAATTAATGTGTGTGTAGGTATCTGAGCATCACTCCCTTCTCACTGTGGTGCTGGGGAGGCCTGGGTGGTAGAAGGCAGAGTGAGGATGTTTGCTCTGTGTCTGCTTCTCTCTCTCTCTCTCTCTCTCTCTCTATATATATATATATATATATATATATATATATGTGTATATATATATATATATATATATATACACATCTATATTCTTTTTTTTTTTTTTCTTTTTTGAAACAGGGTCTCCCT